>BROE01000006.1:14959757-15117148 GCA_036571765.1 Plecoglossus altivelis
CATCCAGCCTTGCTCTCTCGAGTGCCTTCAAGGTGGGACCACGGTTCCAGGAACACCCTAAACCCTCATTCTTGTCTCTCTATTTATAGTATTCCTTTGGCTGTTTTTCTGAGGTGGTGGCGTTCCGTAGCAATTACGGGTGTTTTACTGTATGTGTTGAGTGCTGTTCACATCTAGCCCACAGCTTGGCTAAGAGAGGGGAGGGTGGTTATGCAGTACGATGATATCATTTTTCCTAAATGCATGGACGTGTGCATGTTTAAGGTCCTTGTTATTGATGGCTGGAGTGCATGGCCTTAAGGCCTGATTGTGGGATGTGCTTGCATATATGCTTTGTATATTAGTTCAAGGGTTCATGGTGCAAACTTCAAAAAAATGTGTGTTGTTGTGTGTTCGATTATGTTGTTGGACTGGGTGTTTAGGGAACGGGGGGGAAGAAGGGAAGCAACTGTGGTTGTGATTCAAATGTAGATTCATGTATTAACCTCTTGGCAGGTTTCACTTCTTTATGCTGGCAGCCTCATCGATCCAGATATTTATACCTTCTGCTTTTGAACTTCTCTACAAGGGAAAATACTAATTCACATTCTCTAATATGAAACATAGCAGTTGTCTGCATCTTTCAGAACTCCATCAGATGTGGCAACAGCCCACTAACATCATACAGACGTCTCGGTGTTTGAGCCAAGCTTTTATCTTGCGAAGGGATCCGAAAGTGGGTTGCCTTGATTTACACAAAGACGACGACGAACCTCATGCACCCCTTATCCACCCCTCTCCTTTAAATCCAAACTCCTCCCCTTATGCCACTGCGTCTTCTCTTTATTCAACCCGCTCTCCTTGAGTCCATCACTCCTTCTAGCTTATACATGCCCCTGCGCTCGCACATCCAGACGCTCACCCCCACGCTTATCCTAGCCCTCTTCCTTATCCACGGCCCTACCCCACATCCACATCTCACCCCGCACCCTTAAATCTAAACCCCTAGCCCCTTATCCATCCCTCCCACATCGCACTCACCCCCACCCTTATGCTCTGCAGCATTCCTCGCCCACAGTCACCGTCCCGCCGTACGTCGCTGTATCCACATGGCCCTTCTCGCAGCACATCCACACTTCAATCCACCATCCGCTTATCCACCTCACCCCCTATCTACATCCACCTCACCCCCTATCTACATCCACCTCACCCCCTATCTACATCCACACCACCCTTATCCACCCCTCCCCACATCCACCTCAACCCCACCCTTACCCACCCCTCCCCATATCCACCTCAGCCCCTACCCACATCCACCTCACCCCCTATCTACCATGCCAACACCACCCCTTATCCACCCGGCTCCTTCCAACATCCACCTCTACGTTCTTACCTGTCCATGCCACTCTCTAACCCGCAGCGCTCTTAGCCGTTCACCCCTTCCTCCATTTATCGGCACCGTCGAGCCCCTACGCTACATTCCACCTCACCGCCCTAACTACATTCCACCCCACCCTTTATCCACCCCTCTCCTTATCCACCCCTCCCCTTATCCACCCTTCTCTTTATCCACCCCTCTCCTTATCCCCCCCTCCCCTTATCCACCCTTCTCTTTATCCACCCCTCTCCTTATCCCCCCCTCCCCTTATCCACCCTTCTCTTTATCCACCCCTCCCCACATTCACCTCAACCCCACCCTTATCCACCCCTCCCCATATCCTCCTCAGCCCCTCCCCACATCCACCTCACCCCCTGATCTTTACATGGCCACTCGTCAACCCCGGCTATCTACATGCCACATACCGCTTAATGCTCGACCCCTCCCCACATCCACGCTGCAGCCCTATACCCCACTTTTCGCACGCTTCAACCCCACCCTTCACCCAACACCTCGCTTCCTAATCCACCTCAAGCCCGCTACCCACACATCCACCTCACCCCTAACCTAAGCATCCACCACCACCCTTAATAGCACATCCCGCCTGCCGCCACATGCGCACACTCGACGCTGCCACCGCGTGCATTATCCCAAGCCCTTTCCCCATATCCTCCTCAGCCCCTCCCCACATCCACCTCACCCCTTACGCTACAATCATGCACCCGGCCACCCTTTTAATTGCCACGCTTCCACATCGCAGCCCCCTCCGCCACATCCTACCCGCCCTCGCACATCCCACTCATCCGCCTACCCACATCCACCGGCTGAGCCTCATCATCTGCTGTATTACGATCAAGGTCTTCACTTGTCTCGTCATCCACAGCGTGTCTATGCGTCACCCATGAATGTCTGGTGAGCCAGTTGTCGAACACTCCTACGTTTGTCCGAACCTGTGTGGTTTACAATGTATGATGGATCGACCAATAAAGGACAACATCGAAATGACGCAGCCACTTTCATCTGTCCATTTCTTTATTGGCTTTTCATAAACATAAATATCAAAACATTCGTACACTTAACATTCTTTACGGAGCCATCCGAGTTGGGAACCACTGCGCCCAACCCCTGATCCAAGCAAACACAGACATCAGCCTTGTACTGCTGGTAGGCTGCACCGAGCGAGCGAGCGTTGCCTGGAAGTAGTACTGAAGGTCTGTGACGTTCTGACGAAGGGTGAAGCGATGTACAGATTACCTAGGAAAATGTCTCCACAGACACGAGCGTAACAGCACAGCCGCTGCTGAGGTCCGGCAGACATTACGTACCGACGTACTTCCTCCGTGGCTCGCTAAGGGTGATCCCTCCCTCTTTCATGGCTGTTCGGAACGACTGCACCTGGAGTAGAGAGACCGAGTCATACATACGACACTCCCTGTCTCTGGCTTAACATGAAGGCAACCAGCAATAACTTCTTCTCTACCTTTAAATCTTAAAACGTTAGCTTATATTAATCCTAGCAGTCCAGCACAGCCAACTGCTAGCCTGTTAGAGCTAGTAAACCCCCTTTTAACGCGTGTGGATTGTCCTTCCTGTACTCACAGCATTGGAGCGGTACTGCCAGGGGATGGCCCTGTACACCATCCTAGTGATGCCAGCCTTTTGACATCGCTGGGACAGAACCTCCCCCACAGCCTGACACGCCGCCACACAACGGGTGGAACCCAGCTCCCGCTTCAAAGCCCACTCCTTGGTGGAACACGTTAGAACGGGAACCGGAGAATCGTAGGAGAACACCTCAGCTGTCACATGGTGCTGGCTGCGAGAGAACACCAACCTGCAGGGAGGAAAGTGAGAGGGATACAGAGGGAAGAATTGAAATGATGAAAGGGGTATGAAAGAGAATTAGACTGCTATTGGCAATGCTGGCCAAGGGTACATTGCCCACACACAGATTTGGCATGAAAGTTATAACTATGTAATAACTGTCCATATATCCCGCACAAACGTACAAACACAAACCTATGGTAAAACTCTCGGTGGGGCCAAATAGTTTTCCATCCTCTGTCTTTCAACCCGAAAGCCATCAGCTCCAGGTTCCGCGGGTTTCTGTTAACGAATGTCGGGTTTACCAGTTCGTTGTCGTCGGTCGTCGGCTCCGCTGGCTGCGGGGCCAGCTGGCTGAAACATCGGGCTGAAGTGGAGAAACAGCAACGCACGTTAGGTTGTTATCAGACAGAGCAAGATGAAGGTTTTTGATTGACCTAGCTTCAATAATACATGCACCTGCACCAACGACATCAACTAATAATGATCATAATTGAAAACACAGCCATCACCTGTAGTAATGAGGCTATTCAGATGACGTAAAGTTCAGTAACGTTACCTGATTTAACACTTTGGCTGGTTGTTGTCCCTTGAAGCCCGTAACGTTGTATTTGACCGAACACTGTCCGGAAATGTCGACATATTTCTCCCAAAACAGCCATGACCTCTCAAGTGACAAGCAATATTCGCCGTTAATGATCAGCCCTCGAGGCATATACTAAATAACTAAATGGGTATCACAGAGTGTTCAGGTAAGCATATGTAAGGTTAGCGACATGTTTGACTTTCGGCCCATTTCCGTTGTCAACCGGAAAAAGAAGTCCACTGACTAAAGTGCACTGAGTGGTGCACCAAATAGCTGAAAGAAAGGTTCCTATTGAGTTATTTTCACAAGGACCAGACGATAACCGATAGCAGAAATCTCATGCCCGTAATTAAATATGGTGACAGTTTACGATAGGCCGACACCCAGGCTAATTCAACAGGATAGGACAGGAAATAGGACAAGAAAGATACATTCTCCATTCTATAGTTTTTTTCACCCCGGTCAAGAATTAGACATTTTCACCAGGAGTGGCAAGAGTTGGTTGGTATTAAGGTGGCATGGAGAGACATGGAGGGACAGTATGACCTGGTGTCACTATAATTATTATAAAATAGATTACGTTAATTAATTTATAAGTTATAAAATAGATTAAGTCAGTAATAGTATTAGCATTATTGAATTAAATATACCACAATGTGAAAAAATACATATTTTAGCATGAGGACACTGAAAATGAAAAACACTCAAATCTTACGAAGCAGGAGATTCATTTTAATGTTGATTTTGGCACAAAGCCACAGTGATAGTGTAAACAGAGAAAACGCTGACCAGGTTTGCAACCTTTTAGTCCATGTGACTTGTCAATTTTCAGGTTAAACATACAGGATTGGATAAAGGCACCAAGCTTAACATGACAGTCCATGACGGACACTAACATTCAACTTTCAAAAAACTGCATCCATTGAGATAACTGCCACAGTCAAGTATTCCCTTATAGGTTGAATAGTTTAGATATATTCATTACAACCCTCTTAACATCACAGACATGAATTATTTCAGTGATCAGTCTATATTTCGTCAGAGCTAAACTACCAAGACAACACATGTAGTTCCCTTCTCATATCTGCCTTTTGAAACCAGACTTGTAAAAAAGGACAGCCAGCGTGAACAGAAACACTAGTAACCGTTTAAGAGTTAAAAACAGCAGGAAGTCTTCATCCTACAACATTCACTATGATGCTAAAATGAAAATAGTCGGGATGTTCTTAAAAAAGTGTATTTTGAGAGAGGTGAAAGTCTTAATTTGATCGTAGTTTGTGCAAGTTTGTAACCAACACTCAATGCCATGTTTTAAGGGCTAGTGCATTCAAGCGTTACTACTGTGAGCAATAGAAGAAGAAAAAAAAGTTAAAAAACAAAAAATGATCATGATGTGAGTTTGTTTGCTTGTGTACGTGTTTAGGGCGTGTGGCTTAAAAATATAATAAAAATTGACAAATCACAATGATTTAACAACGATTTGGCAACGGGTTTTTGTTTGGTTATTCAAGCGCTCATATTGCAGCTTGGGCGTTGATCAGAGAGGAGAAGCAGAAGGGGCTCAGCTTGTAGCCTGTTCCACTGTAGAACTTGTTCTGGAACTCCACCCTGGAGGAAAAGGAGGACAGGGCAAAACACAATATTCTAGTCAGTCTGGCATCTTTTTTCGCAGCAAAATCATCACCGACAAGGTTTTTCTTCTGCCAGTCAGTCTCTCCTTCACCCAACCTCTTCGTTCTCTTTTCCTCCATCCTTAATTCACCATTTGAGGTGGGTGTACGAAACACAAAACACCCCTTTCCTGCCTGCCTGCCTCCCTCCCTCCTTCCACCTCCTCCTAACTTCCTCTACATCCTCCCTTCCTCACACCTGCCTCCTCTCCTCTCCCCCCCCCCATCTCCTCCTCCGTCCTCACCAGTGCAGACGCAGGGCATGCAGGAAGGCAGACAGGCCCTCCATGACCAGCAGGATGGACACGGTCAGCACAGCGAAGAAGAAGAAGATGCCGAAGAGCACCAGGGAGCCCAGGTAGCCCTCCCAGCGCAGGGCCAGCCGCATCACCATCACCCACAGCACCTCCGACAGCTCTGCGCCGCCCAACGACACACGTTCAGCGAGGGGTGCGAGCGTGCACACACATTTTACAAACCTAAGATTGACTGATGTCTGTGTGTGTGTGTGTGTGTTTGTGTGTTTGTTTGAGAGAGACTCACGCGCGTGTGCCAGACTGAGGGCCCACAGGCGTAGATAGGAGGCTGTGTTGGAGATGCAGCCTAGACAGTACTCTATAGTGTGGATGGCCTGGTGCATAAATACATCGGCAGCATCAAACTCCTACAGGCCGGAGGGGGGGGGGAGAGAGACAGAATATGAGAAATGAGCAGAGAGGAGAAGAGAACTAAAAGAAGACCGCAAAATCAACGGTAAAATAATGTGAAATTAAAGGTCCCTCCCTCCCCCTTTACCTTTTCCTTGTCGTGACCCCCCCCTTCCACGTCCCTCGGTTCCTGTTGAGCGTTGATGGAACCGTTCTCCGCCAGTAGAGGGCGCCTGTCTCCTTCCTACCCAGAAAACACAGGCTCCCGTCAGCACCGACAGGCAGACAGGGGTGGCCGGCACTGAGCCGGCCTGGCCTCCAGAGGAGGCGGGCGAGAGTCAGGAGGCGGGGCGAGTCTTACCCTGAGCATGACGCGCCGTCTCCTGCCGTGTGTCACGTACTGGAAGACAGGCTTCCCCAGCAGGAGGACGGGGACAGAACACAGAGCCAGGACCACCAGGGTCGTCTGCACGGTCATCTACAGGGAGGGGGAGGGAGGGGGGGGTCAGAGGGAGGGGGACGCTTGTGTCTTCACGCTTGTGAAGCATAATTCAATTTATTCAAAATGAGAAACAGAGAGTCAGAGAGAGGGAGAGTCGGACAGAGAGAGTCAGAGAAAGAAAAGAGTTTGGTTTACACCCTGTCCATTCACACAGCACACACACACACACACACACACACACCTGTCCCTCATAGAGCGGAGGGTTGTCCTTGTTCTTGGTGAAGAGGAACATGTCTATGAAGTGGATGAGGATGCTGGGGGCAGTGTTGGACTGGGCCGTACTGAAGACCAACCACTTGTAGACCACCATGAAGATCAGGTAGCCGAACAGGCAGAGCATGAAGAAGAGCTCTGGGAGCAACACCAGGAACACGCTGCTCAGCTTGCCAAAGTGCCTGGAGGAAGGAGGAGAGGAGACCCACCGCGTCAACACACACAGGGACAGGGGCTGTCATGGAATGACGGCGTCGAGCTAGACTCACACATAGTTGAAGAGCGAGAGGGAGACGCCGAACGTCATGTGGATGACGCCGATGATGACGGACATCTTCATCTTGTAGGAGTTGAGGAAGGTCAGGTGGTTGCTGGACAAGCCCCAGATCTGGGGGGGAGGGGAGGGGAGGAGAGGAGAGGAGAGAGAGAGAGAGAGAGAGAGAGAGAGAGAAAGAGAGAAAGAGATGTAGATGAATCAGAAAATAACACAACCAATGGTAGGAAAAGCAGAAAGATCGAATGAACAGATGTATGGGTGGATAGATGGATGAAGATATGAGAATGTGCGGTGCTCTACCGGATCGATGCCAAAGGGATAGGGGCCAGTGAAGACTCCAGTTATGTTTGGGTCCAGATTTAGTAGCGGGTGGTCGCTGACATCCTTTGAACTGAAAGGTTGTTGTTTTTTTTTATGAAAAAAGACACTAGTCAGACCCTGTCGCAGGGGTTCCCTGAGGTAAAGCTGTGTGTGTGTGTGTGTGTGTGTCCTCACGTCCAGACTCCGCTCTCGAACATGGGCTGGACGTGCCATGCGGAGTTGAAGGGGCTGAGGCCGCGGCTGAAGCACTCGTTGTAGATGGCCCCCGTGTAGATGGAGAACAGTCCCATGAGCAGAATGAGGTAGCGCCCGCCGAACATCATCTTCCAGATCTGGACCACAGGGAGGGAGGGAGATAATTAGCGAGGAAATAGAGAGGGAGCGAATGGAGGGAAACGAGAGGTGCAAAGTCTAGACTAGGTGCAAAGGGAGAGAGACAGATGGAGAGAGATGGAGTGAGAAAGATGGAGTGAGAGAGAGCTGGAGAGAGAGATGCAAGCAGACAGAGAGATACACAGACAGAGAGAGAGATGCAGAAAGAGAGAGATACAGAGAGAGATGCAGATAGAGATATATACAGACAGAGAGAGAGATGCAGAAAGAGAGAGAGAGAAATGCAAACAGAGAGAGATGCAGACAGAGAGCTGCAGACAGAGAGAGAGGCACATGATCAGTGTAGAAACAGCCAGCAGTGGTGCGTGTGTCTGTCCTCACCTCGTTGCCGTTGTTACGGAGCTTGGGGTCCTTCTCCTCCAGCACCATCCACAGAGCTGCCAGGGTCATCAACAGGCCGTGGCCCACGTCCCCGAACATGACGGCAAACAGGAAGGGGAAGGTGATGATGGTGTACAACGCTGCAGCCAGACGACGTCAGCCAGGAGGCGGAGGTCCGGGAGAAAGCAGACAGAGATGAGGTCATCACCCAGAACTCCAATCACCCAAAAGGGGTTTCTGAGCATCCTCACAACAGTAATGGGAACTGGAGGAGCTATGGTACTAAGGGGTGGTAGTACTTGGCGGCTGATTGATTTAGGTGATGTCACTTGATGTGTTGGCTGACTTTTTGACGTGACGAAGGGTACCTGGGTTGACCTCGCGGTAACTCGCCACGCCGTACGCGTCCACAATGTTCTGGAAGCCGGCGGTGAAGGAGTTGATGGGAAACAGGGTGGGTGGGGGGGTGCTGGTGGGGAGACGGTTGTAGAAAGAGTCCACTCCGCTCCCACTCTTCCTCTGGGGAACCAAAAAGGATGGAGGAGGGGCAGGAGGGGGTCAGAGTGTGGAACTCACCTCTGCGTGTTGATCAGACCTTTCACTCCCTTCACTTTTTTTCCCTCCCTCCTCCCTTCTTTCTCATCTCCTCCCTCTTTCCCTTCCTATTTCCATCCTCCCCCTCTATTCCTGTCTTCAACCCCCCTTAGTCCTCTTCCTCCCCCCCCCATTCCACGCCCCCCCTCCCTCCCTTCCTCCCTACCCCGTCCTCACCCCTCCCTCCCTCAGGGCGGCCTGCAGTTGGGGCAGCTTGCTGACAGGACACCAGGCCTCGGCGATGAGGCACTTGTCGGTGACGGAGGGGCTGCAGAGGTTGAGCACCGCCTGCACCGCCTTACACTTCTGCACCCGGACCTTCCACTGGGGGAGGACAGCCACCGCCCGCATCAGCAGCTGCTGGAGGTAGGTCTCCGTCTGCTCCAGAACCTGCAGGGGACCAGGGAGAGAGTAGGGATGGACTTTGGAGTTGTTTTCTCATGGTGGACAGGGCCGTATTTTGGGTTACCATGAGTAAACCACAGGCGAGGCTTAGATAGTTTGTTACAAGATAACCAGGTTATTGGTCGCGGTTTTTGAGTCATTTATTTGTTTTAGTTTTTACTGTTAACAGTTCGCTAGACTTACAGATTTGATGTCTTGAATTCTCCCCTCCAGTCCTTGGAGAATCTCCTCTCGTTCCGCAACACTCCCAGGATAAGCGAAGGTTTGGGTGTGGAAGCTTGGTGATGTGAGGGGCGTTGGAAGAGAGGTAGAGATGTTAGACAGACAGCATGAGCACAGGACTCAAGGTTCCATGCAATTCATCTGCAGGAAGGGACAAAAACCCCCAACATCAACCGGTTTTACTGACCAATCGCAAATCTTCTTGACTTTCTGTCCAATCTGATCTCCCCAATAGGAGATGAGGAACACCGTCCACTGCACCATCTCCCCCTGTGGTAAACAAACGCAGCGAGCTCTTAGTTGACCACGCGCGCTCCCATGAGCTTCGGTAAATGACTCAGTCCGGCCCAGATGTCTCTCCTCACCGTGTCTGGATGCTCCAGTCGTTCCTCCATCTCTCGAAAGTCCACGATGATGTAACCACGACACGCCCGCCATAGCAACCGCTCAAACGCAGGGACCTTCCATGGGTGGACCACTCCTGAGACAAAGCTGGTGGAGCAGGAGAGGAGAAGTGGCTGGATATTTGATTCAGGCTGAGCTAAACTGTTGATACAGATGGAAGGGGAAGGGGTCTGGCTCATCAGATCTACCTGAGATGAACATCTTGACGGTTGTCGAACAGGCCTGGAGTTTCCATAGTGGGAGTGGGACCCTGAAATAAAGAACACAGAAGTAGTTCTTAATAGTAGTAGTTCTTCAGTAGTTCTTCCTGTTTGTGGTAATGGAGAAGTGTGACTAAGTCAGTCTGGGAATTCAAGCCTTAAGGCGGAAACATGTATGACTATTAGAGACAGGTGTAGGGGTGGGCAGGGACTTGACATGCGGTTAGAGCTGGGGGGGGGGTTATGGGAGATGTAGTTCTGACCTGTGAGGCAGTCAGGGAATGGGTCTGGGTTAGAACTCCTTTGTACTGGCTGAGCTGGTTCTGCTGGGTCTTCAGACTGGCTCTGTTCCTGGACACCTGAGGGACAAGGAGGGAGGGAGCCACACTTACATACCCGGCACAGCTATCATCAAGGTTATATGAGGTTATATGAGGTTATGAAGGATATCAGGTTATCGGTTATGAGGGAGCTGCGGGTTACAAACAGCTGTAACGTGTTGAATAAGCTCTAACCACGATGGGAAAGGCTTGCTGACCTCTTTCAGCTCCTTGGCCAGCCTCTCGCTCTCCTCCTCGATGGTGATCAGCTCTCTGGGCTGGGGGGCGGGGGGGGTGGGGACAGGGGGAGAGAGGGGGCCCTGCTGCTGAGGGGACCGTTGGATCTCCTGCTCCAGAACGTCTGCAGATAAAAGACACACAGAGGAATATCGTAGGTCGATTCGATTGATTCAGCGTAACAGGACGCATCTGAAATTGGATTCTTCTGTTTCGTGTCTCAGTTCAAGGTCAAGATCACAGTTGTTAGGTTTCCACAGCGTGCGTATGGTTAAATATCAATAAGGTGAAATAAATACATATGTACTCACTGAACGTTTTCTCCAGTTCCTCACACCGTCTCACCTCCCCTACAAACTTCCTCTGAAAGGAGTTGACGTTGGGATTCAACTGATGTCCAGAGGGCCAGAGGATAGATTCAAACAGAGGAGTTAAATCCCATTCACACATTGATGTAAGTCACATGCTAAATTGACCAAGAGGAAATCTATGATGGAAATCACAACGCAAACACTTTATATTTAAAGTATGTAATGAAATCATCTGTTCCCAAGATCTTTCTGATTGTATTATGCAGCAGACTCCCTTTGTGCTGGTACTAGGCTCGATCCCAGTGAATGGCTTATCATCGATGGGGACAGGAGACAGTAGGGGCTAACTTACGTCTCGGAACTCCACCAGGCCCAGTTCTCCCAGCTCGCTGACGCAGTTGTAGGCAGAACCGGACTGGAGAAAGAGCTGCACCAGGCAGACTTCCTCACTGCGGAACATGGAACCCATCTCCAACCGCGGAACACGGGTGGAGTTCTACTCAGTCTGGCGATTGATGAAGAAAAAAGTGACAAAGAATTCGGAGGAAGAAGACAATTGAGATGTTGAGACGGGCGGAAAAGGTCCGATATAGTTGTAGACTGTGTGAAAGAAATTTAAAAAGAGCATTAAGAACTAAGACGGTTAGCTGACTACAACTAGGATGGAGCGATGCATCAAAGACGTGATTGATGACAGTTGAGAAAAGAAGAAGTGGACGTTCTCGATTTTCCCCTCTGAGAAAAGATCACATGTAGCGTACTATAGGCCAGCAAGTGCAATTTCCATGACTACATAAAACCTGAAGTTCCTGACAACTTCGGATACTGAGTCTCAAAATGTATTTTCTGCCGAAAAGTACAATAATGCAATATTTCAAAGGACAACCAAATAAGACAAAAATAAATATAATAAATAGATAAACATAATAGATAGACATAAAATAAATCTGACAAACGTTTTGAGCGATCATAGGTTTCAGTTTTGTTTAATCAGAAATAGCATACAAGTACAATGTTTTGCCAAGTATGTTCGCTACTGTACAAAATTACGTCTCAAAATCGAGAGTAAGTATTTACAACTAAGTATTACGATGGCGGTGAAGTGTTCTAGGAATTACAAACAAAATCCCCCTCAGCATTTTGCAACAACCACAAAGATATACACTAAGATACAATACGGCAAAGTCACTTGTTTTGAAAAGTGGCGCTACCAGTACAAGCTAGGCTATGACATAGCATTTTAAGGTTTACCTGGTTTGTTTAACTTAGCTCCTCGGTTGTAGTCGGTACAACGATCAGTTGCAAAAGGAGTCGTTAACTTGGAACGACGAAAAATACTGTTTTCAACCGAGGGAAGTAGCCGAACTGGGACTGGTAGCTTGCTGCATTGCCAGTCGGTTTGTCTAAAAAGTCACGTTACTTCAGCTGCCCACGTGATACTGAGTCATTTGCCTGTGTCAACTTTGAACCAAGTTCTAAACATTGTCCGGAGATGCAAAGCAAACGTTAAAATATCGATGTTGCTATATGATATCAGCTTGTTTCAAGTCATTCTGGTCTTAGCTGCGAAGAAAAGCCATGTATATATATATATGTATATATAACATTACAATGATGAAGCACACCACAAATGTTCCTACGAAAAGATTGTTTATTAGGAAGGTTCAAAACGTAAATGGATTTGACGGCACTGCAGCAAGAGGAGAAATATAAAAATGTCACTCAGGCTACAGGGAAAAACCTAAGACAAGGAAAACAGCATCAAGTCATGAGACATTATTCCTACTTCCTCCTTTGAGTCACACCTCTCAACTATTCAGACCAGTCTTGTTGACCTGCACCATTAATCAATCTACCTCTAGTGGCACACATTTATTGAGCTGAACATTTAGCCCTGCAGAGGCTACAGGTCTGTGTACTTCCTATGTATGGCCCTATTTCATTCATTGGCATTACAGTCAAGAATTCTATTGACTGTAGGAAGAAATTTGAATACATTTTACAATACAGAGAAAATTGGTGCACGTAAACAGTGGGCATATGCTCAATTCACAGATAATTGGTTAAAATACCAGCATCTTTGTTTTGTTTAATAATACAGAAAAACAAACACATAACATTAGGACTCAAATCCACATCCCTTTACCAGTCACCTTTGCTTTTACCTGAACACAAAGAGGTTCAGTCACAGCTCGTGAGACCATTAGAATGTTCTTAACCCCCCCCCCCCCACTTGTCTTCTGAAAACGCAACCAAAGTATTCACTATTACCCCCTTCTCTCTCTCTCCTTCCCCCTCTCTGTCTACAGACTATAGAACTTCAGACTTCTGTCCATTCCCGCCGAGGTTAAGAACTGAGCGTTGTCCCCAAACGCCACCCCAGTTACCAGTCCGGAATGGTCTAGAAAAAGACAAAGATAATTGCATTTAGGTATCAAATGAGGAATTTCTACGACGTGATCGTTACTGGTTAACAATGACCCCCCCCGACCCGAGGTTATGTGATAAAAGGCTGAGTGTGTTTCTGGCTCACCGGAGAAGTTGAGGACCTCCGACCACTGCTTGCAGATATAGATCCTGATGTCAGACCCGCCCACAGCAAGGTAGGTGCCGCTCTGGTCAAACACCAGCGACTTCACCTAAAGTGCAAACATCAAGAATGAGGGACAACAAAAGCACTGGCCTACATCGTTTCCCCCTTCAAGACAAACGTTATCATTCTAGCGCTCCGTTTTCTCATGTTTGAAATATGAAGAAAATATTCTGTGCTTGGCAGTGAAGAGCCCCAGCACCAGAGGAAACAACATGACCAGGTGTTCTGACTCGAACCTCGTAGTTGTTGTCTAGAGCGAGGGTTTTGAAGTTCTTCAGTTTCCTCAGATCCCATAGCTTCACCGAGCTGTCCTGGGCACCTGCGGACACAAGGTCAGAGGTCAGGGGACGGTCAAACGCTCATGTTTGGCACGGTGTCAAATGGCAGCGACAGGGCACGATGCAGACAGACAGCCGTCTGGCTCGGGGCAGCGACCTGTGGCCAGGTAGTATCCGTTCTCAGAGAAGGCGATGGAGGTGACGGGGCCGGCGTGGCCGGGGAAGTTGGCCACGTTGGTGCGCTCCTTCAGGTCCCAGATCTTGATCTGGGAGTCGGCCGTGCCCGTCCCGAAGATCAGGCCGTCGGGGTGGAACTGGGCGCACGTCAGAGCTTTGGGGGGGGGGGGGGAGGCAAATAGGTGTGACACAAATATTCAGGGGGTGAGGTCATTAAACCACACGATATAAAATGTTATGGATCATGTTATGGGTTCCAAAACAAAGCACAGACTCACCACAGCCAGCGCTCTCATCAGTCACTTTAGTGAGCACCCTCCCAGTTTGGATATCAGAGAAAGCCCAGTACTGAAACACATTACACAGCAATTGTACAAAACATACATTATTAAAAGGTCACAGTTGAACGGGGCAGCGACGGAGCCTCGTCGCCTGACAGAGCGGCTCACGTACCTGGTCCTCTGAGGCACTGAGCAGGTAGTCTCCGGTGGCGTGGAGAGACAGGCCGGTCACAGCCGCGTCATGAGCGCGCACCACCTGGACGCAGTTGCCCCCGGTGACAGACCACACCCGGATAGTGCTGTCAGGGGAGGCAGAGAACACCACAGACTGCCGGAGGCAAAAGGGGGGAGGAATGAGAGAGAGAGAGATAAAGAGAGGGGGGCAGAGAAAAGATGTTAAAAGCATAACCCTCATAGTAGCACGGTCAGACAAGTTCTCCTCGGTGCTGTTCGGCGAGACATTGCGTCTGCTGGCCAGGTCCTTACCTGGGAGGGATGGTAGATGACAGAGGTGACCTTCTTGGTGTGACCCTTGAGGGTGGCCACAATCTGCTCCTCGGTCTTATCGAACACCACCACGTTCTTGTCGGCCCCGCCTGCCAACATGCGTGTGGAGGAAAGAGCACGTGACGACGACAACAACAACTGGCCGTTATATATCCGCAGATGAAAAAAAATTTAATCACAAAAGGAGTCGTGAAGAAGGAAAGGTGAAGAGCCGTACCGGTGAGGACTTTGTTGGTGTTTGAGGGACACAGGTCTAAAGACAGGATGCCAGGAACACTAGCGCTGTGAAGGCCCTAGCAGATAAACACAAACCTCAGCATTGGCAGGACAAGCCAGCCCACTATCTTGGCCAGCTCTCTCCAAATGACGGCTGCACCATCTTAGTACAAGTCAAGGTAATGCTATCTCAACCAAGACCAAGGTAGGTCACATGAGCAGAAGGCCCTTCAGCACCAGTCCAGTTAAGAGTAGCAGGATACTTACGGCATGAGATGCCACCTGGCGATATTTGCTGAGGTCCTCAGCTCTGACCAGCTCTTCAGGCACCGTCTTTCCTCTCTGGGGGGAGAAGAGGGGGAGGGAGGAGGGACCAAAGGTGATTAGGCTGAAACGTTCAGTGGGTGCTGGCGTGAACGGTGTTTTTTCTGCGTCCTTATATGATGTCACTATGACGCTACCTTCTTTCTTTCGGTGGTGAGGACAGTGGCCTTGTCTTGGAGCTGAGAATGAACGAAAACGAGAGGGAATTAGAGCCCACCAGGACATCAGCGTGGAGTTCACTTTCAACTGAGGATGGTAGCTGAAGCATGACATCAGAGAGAGTGAGAGGGGGGGGGAGAGCGAGAAATACAAGCAGGAAGAGAGACCTACCTTCTGGATGATCTCCGGAGTCATTCCAATCAGTTCATTAGTCTCCATGGGCTCTCCACCGGGTCCCTGAGACAGAAGACAGGTAAGAACAAGAGCACAAGAGATGGGTAGAGAGTCCGACAGAGTGTCTGACGGTACCACTCACCACAGACGGCTGAGAAGCAGGGAGAGCCTGGGGAGTAATCAAGCCAGCCTGGGGCTTCAGTGTAGCGAGGGCTGTGGACGGAAGAGGGTGAGACGTTAGACATTCTCCCTGATGCCCACGACGCGACCCCCCCCCTTTCCCATTGGTTATTCACGACGGTCTCCCTTACCCTCTCTGGCGGCGGTGACCTCCTTGGTGAGGCGGGCGATGACCCTGCAGGCGGCATCATGCTGGTACAGGGCGTGGCTGAGCTCCTGCCGTGTGGTCTGCAGCTGCTGCCGCAGGGTGAAGCTGTGGAGCATCACCGCGTCCTGCGGTAAAGGGGGGGGGGTGAGGCACGCGTGAAAGACGGGAACGGTCAGACGATTGGAGGTAGACAAGATAAACAAGGTGGGGTGGCGGACAAAGATCGACTCGCGAGGCGATCGGTGGCAGATAATTTGTTGCTTTGATACAGGGCTTGTTGTGGAAACTGACATGGTCTCCCATGAGCCAAACTCACCCACTCATCTTGCAGGGACTTGAGGATGGCAGGTATGCTGGTGGCGGATGGAGCCTTTGGTCGGATTGGGTGGGACACTGAAATGCGCACATGACTAATAAAAGATGTGCACAAACATCGCTAACCCTCCATTGCAACCACACTTTCCCCAGAATACGCGATCCTTCTACTTGAATGTACTCATCTAATGTACGCCGTGATGTGGTTATCCGCATGGCGCCGTCTGTTTACCTTTTATGTCTATAAGTTGCTCCTCTGACAAGGGTTGGCCGTTCATCGGATCCGTTCCATTCTCCACTATGTATTTCTCGATGAGTCGGCGCTCGAAGACTTGGTTCGAGACAGGGGACACACAAGGATGTTCCGGTACCTCATTGGAAACTGGGGAAATAAAGCGTTCGATCCAAAAAATGGTTAGCATTAGTTAGCTAACTTGGTGCTTAAATAAGATAAACTAGGTTTAGGAATGTTCGTCAAAAAGTAAATCATGGCGATATCCAGCAAACGTAAAATACATCGAACAGCACTCGATTGGAAAAAAAGTAGAGTTCAACTTAGCTAGCCGCAGTAGCTTCTTTGAGATGTGGGTAAGGCTAGGAATGGAAATCGGCTTTCTAGCCGAGAAGAAATAGCCACAATAAATTTGAACTTACTTGCACAAACCAAAGACATCTCTAAAGTACACGTCTGTCCTTCGCAGCAGAGAACTCTTGGGATATTTAGGTTTGGAGCCTAAAATTATATTAGAAGTACTTTATTTATGTTTTTGTTCGAGTTACAAGTAGCACGCTGTCCTTACATTGCCGCTACAAACACCAATGCATTTTGGGATACCATCGGTCCTCCAGTGTTCGACAAACTCAAACACGATACTGACCCCTGCTGTTCAATACATGGTAGTCTGATTGCAAGACTTGAAAAGTTCTGATCGGTGTCACAGGAACCATAACGCAGCGACTACTGCATTGTTGAGGAAACAGCACACACGCGCGGTTTATTCTTTTTTTTCATGTTATAATCTCATATCAATATTTAGTCACATTAATGCTATGTCACAAAATAAGAACTGTCAGAAAATGTTTCTAAACTCAGTTTAACACAGTAAACAGAGACACTGTTAAGAGTATGACAACAGTAAACAATCAAGTTATTTTCATATTATTATATATATGTATATCTGTATATATACACTGTGTATATTTTGTCTTCTTAATCTGCCAGTTTAGCTTCCTATAACTGTATCTTAAGAGTTAATGCGCAAAAACGGCATTAGTGTTTCCAAAAATATTTACCCTCCCAAAATTATGTTACTTGACCATAGACTAATTCACTTCTTGATCCAAAGTCACAAACACATGCAGTTGGCAGTACACAAAGTTCTACAAGCACCATGTACCTAAATACTGTTTCGCTGTCTTCTTAGAAATGTTTAATAACTTATGTTTAAGGAACTTCAGTTCCTTACCATGCACCTATGTTTAACATATTAAATAACTGTAACTCTTGAAAAACTACAGCAATGTTATCCAGTCCTGTTCTTAGAGACCTACTGTCCCAAAGATTCTCTCCAACCCTCTTCTAACACACTAGACTCTTAATATCCCATCTGATCGACAAATCAGCTGCACCAACTAGAGTTGGAGGGATGTGTTCTCCAGGAACAGCATAGGGCAGCCCTGGACCCATGTTTAGCATACTGCTGATCCAGGGTCAGGATCCAGCCTGGCCACATGAGCTCATTCAAAAAGGCACAACTGGTCCTGGATCAGGGTTTCTACTTGAAGATGCTAGATTCAAGCGGGCCCTAAATCTACAACATGACGCACATTGACTGCAAATGTACAGCTAGCATACATGTAAGGTTGTTCCTGAGGGTCTTGAGGTAGGAGCCAGCTGGTAGAGCAGCAGCACAGCCAACCTGGGTTTGCATGTGAATGGGGACGTTATACAAATATGTCACAAAACAAAACAAAAAAACACACCAAAAAACTTTCAAGGCCAAATCTTTTCTGTAAAAGAATAAGGGAGGGAGGGGAAAATAATCGATTTGTCCCGGCGCCGCATCAAACTGTGTAACTCTAAAACCAGCCCAGTGATGGTGAGAAAAGCAGAAGGCACTGTAGCAAGTCAAGCATATCACTACCACCACTACCACTTAGTCACCGTGTATCGTTAGAGATCCCGTATCTCTGAACACTTGGTCCTTAACCACCCCACCCCCCCGTTCCTGCCCCTCCCCTGCGTCTAGAGGTCGAGCTTGGCGGAGGTGAAAACGCTGCAGGCTCCTGAAGTATCGGTGTCCAGCGGAAGAGTGGAAAAGAAGTCTTTTGCTTTGCTCCACCTCTCCTTGTCCCCCTCTTTCTTTATGTCGAAGCGAGCGCAGTCCTCGGACGAGCGGAGGCAGTCGGACGCCCCCGGGACCGAGATGGAGATGGGCCTCTTCCTGCTGTCTGGGTCCTGAGAGGAGAAGAAGAAAGTGGGAGTGTTTTTTTCTTCAGTGCGATAACGTCAGGAGAATCGATATGCAGGCAAACATGCACAGGCACACGCATACACGCTTGCAGTACCTCAGCACTAAGCATGTTGCTGGTAGAGGTCTTATCTTTCTGTCTGTCCATCACCTGGCCTCCTGTTGTAGGAAGCCCTGGGGTCAGCCGGGGCTCTCTGTCCAAAACTGGGCTGTAGCCCTACACAAACAGATATGTCCACTGTAAAACAATGATGAGCACAGGACCGACTGCATTGACATACAGTGATCCTACCGAACGAACAGGGGCGGAGCTCCATTTTGTGGGGGTTCTGGGATATCCAGGCTGGTTATTTATGCCAGGGCGCTGGGGACTGTGGGGGCTGAAGTCCTGCAGACAAAACAAGGCAAACTTTCCCTCATCAGAACCGCCTCCAAACGTAAACTCCTAAATCACCTCTTCTCCGCTGTTCAGAAGGGTGGAGGGAGATCAGAGTCGAACGGCCAAATCCACATGCTTTAGTGCAACACTTCAAGTCTCCTCACCTGCATGTTGACATGTGGTGGGTTGGTCGCCTGAGGGTGGTTAGCTCTCAGACCGTTAAGGATCTGGGCGATGCCGCAGCTTGGAAAACGCTTCATGAACAGGATGAAACCAGCCAGGGTCACGAACAGTCCGGAAGGCACCGTTATGGACTTTAGCACTGCTCTCCACCTGGTCGTCTTCTCTGGAGAACACAAGAGTGAGAGCTGACATTCCCGAAGAGGCTTTTCCAGAGGTCAACGTCGGTCCTGGATTTTCAAACGTGACACCCGCCCTCCCTGACACTCACCAATCACGTGGAGGGAGGTGGAAGACACCAGGTTGCCCTCCCTATCTCGGACCTCGTACAAGCCGTCGTGCCTTGAGCTTAGCCTGGATATGACCACCTGCTCAACCCCCCCGTTGCTGCTGATGGAGATCAGGCTCCGGTAGCGAGCATCTTGCTCCACTAGCTGCCCGTCACGGATCAGCTGCATGGGGCCGCGGGGAGGGTAAAGGTCAAAGGTGGAGACAGGGGCGTCGTCATGGTGCGGGGTGGGGGTGAAAATGAGGTTGGCATAGGGGAGGGGCAGAAAGAGGGGGATGTTTAGAGACTCCTTGGGGAAGTGAGTAACATTAAAGGTATGTCCTGCACCCAACACAGAGGAGGGGTTGAGGAGTGAGAGCAAATGAAAGGATGGAATGGAGGCGGAAATGAGGCAGAAAGAAAGAGGGAGAACAAGGAGAGGAGGGGAGGTTTAGGATGAAAGGAAAGAATAGACCACATGTGTTACAAACAGGACAAAAAGCTTCCGTTTGGCATTTTTCCTGACCCGTTTGGCATCTTCCTTGGCACGCCATCTCTTTCTCTCTCTCCCTCTCTCTCTCTCTTTCTCAGCCCTCCCTTCCAGGTGCTCACCATGGACGGCAAGGGTGCTCCGAGAGAGGACCTTCCCGTTGTCGTCGCGGATGGTGTAGTTGCCCTGGTCAGCCTGTGTGACCATCTCCGCCAGCCAGACCCTCCCGTCCTGTTGAACTCGACCCCGGCTTCCTGCAGCGCTTTCGGGGTCTGACTGGTTCCACAGGACCACCGGCAGGGACTCTGGAGGGGAACCGCGAGGAATGAACTCCAGGAGGGAGCCTTCTGCAGGGATGCTGTACTGGAAGGTCTCACCATATCCCCGTCGTACACTTTTTATGCAATCTTAGAAAGAATGAATAAAGAGAGGGGGAGGATCAGGTCAGCAAAAGAGACAGAGGCAGTGAAGTAGACAGAGTGGGTGAATATAGCTTTGAAGAAGGCAACAAAATGTCTAAACACGTAGCCCAATATATGTTCTAATTCCACTTCTATCCCTGAAAAGAGCCAATGTGCCCAGACGCAAAAGGTTCTACCTGAGACAGTGAGACGTACAGTCTCATAAGTGAACCCAGAGGGAAGTTTGATCGAGTACAGCCCCTGGTCACTGTGTGTGACCTCCTTCAGTAGTAACGTCCTGTCTCTGGTCCATTCGAACCGTGGGTCCTTCACCTAGAAAAGCGCGGCAGAGATGCGGACTGCAGAAATGTCACCACATACACGCAGACATCAAGCGTACATTACACTCACATCGTTTTTATCCAGTAGCACTCTTCTTGGTCCTGGGGGGTAATTGGGAGTGAAAGTCACTATTCTTGAAGCAGAGTAGACAGGCAGACGGAAACCCCGACCAGCACACACTCTTTGGAAGTCTTCATTCTCGGCTGTGGAAAAGAAAGAGAAGTGAACAGCTCGTTGGCATTATCAAGAAGCCTTTCAGTAGAACAAGAACACATTCAGTCACACTTCAAAGGGCAAGAGGAAAAAAGCGGACGCTTTTCTGAAATGATGTGGAATGTGGTATGGTAACAAATGATGCAAAAAAAATTAAATGTCTGCAAAAGTGGAACTCACTATTAGACAGTGGAATATTGAAGAGAGTAGTTAACAGGATAAAGAGCAGCATGTTCTGTAGGAGGAATGTCAACAACAGAGTTAGCTGTAGCGTCGTATCTATATTCTACTAAGTAGCCAATTAATTATGGAATTAGCCATATATATACATATATACATATATACATATATATACGTATATATACACATATATACGTATATATATACACATATACACATATATGTGTATATAGGACATCCATCTAGGATATATATACACATATGTATGGCTAATTCCATCTAAACGAAGGTAGTAGGCCTTTGCATGTCACAAAGACACCAATAGTCGTCTATGTATTATTATTATGCATCCCCAGTCTCCACCACCACCCAGCCAGCAAACACGGCACATGGTCGATTAATCAACTACACAAGGGGGTGCTGCTAGACTATTTCTGCGCGTTACCCTTAACTGCAATACCAAAGTACCTCATCCAAATGGGCAGATATACTGTGCCGAAGCTAATACAATCGAAGATTAAATTAATCGACAATCACCTAAACGGTACTTGACAATTCGTTAAACGTAATTGTGTGATAATATAAGATAACATACTTACCAAAGTATGCGCGATTGCAAAAAATCAAAATATCTGTTAGTGGGACATTATCCAATACCGTAGGTCGATACTGTGTATTGGACATTTGTCATCAAAGTATGTTTGGGTATAGTGTAACGCTTATCAGTAGCTGACAGTGCGCATGGGCGTGCAGGCTGTGATGTGTTCCTCTGCGCAGGCAGCGCCAGTTTCCATCAACTCACAGAACCAGAAAAGAGACACGCCCCATTCTGGACAACTGGCTATAGACAGTAAAGCCAAGGAAAACAGCATCAACAGCTTTTTGAAACTTTCAACCCCCCTTTTTTTTTACTGCCGTCCACTGAACGAATTAGTTTCACTAGCACAAATAATCTGACCAGATTAGCGTGCACAACATATTTTCGTTGCCCATTAGTTCCCATTTTGGAATAAAGTCCACTTTAAACATAACCAATGTGGAATTAAACATTAAAAGCTACTTGTTTCAGCGTAGGTCATATTGACAGAATGTATGTTTGTGGTAGTACAGCATCTTTGAAAGATACAAGGTCACATCCTTGTATCTTTGAGAGATGGTGGCGCAGTTCGACCTTTATTTTGAAATCTAAAAATGGCGTTGAGTTCACTGTACCAGCCTTGACTGTAACAACCGTCAAAAAGATAGATGAGAAGACGCTAATCTAGTTCGGCCTGAGGTACCCGAGGTTCTACCATACAGACGCGACATTGGATACATTTCGTCCCAGACTAGTCTTGTTATTTTCCCTTTTTTTGTCTTGCGCATCATGTTTGCCTCGGTATTTATTCTTGTCAGTGTGTCATGTTTCTTTGCTGGTGAGTACTATGACAGCTAGGCTAGCGACACAGCTGCCAACGCCACTGTAGTTCTGTACTGTTGTGATCGTCGTCTCCATTATTAGATTTTTTGTCCTGCAGGAAATTAAAGCATTTCGCCCCTTTTGCATTACAATTTCTTATCTATCTCAGGTGTTCATTTGGAGACAGCCCGCGTTTGTTATGGCTCGGATTATAATTTGCCATCACATTATGGCGTCCGTTTGAAATTTGTCCAACTGTTCTTCAAGCCAGCACACTCTTCACGTAAGATATTGGTGTCGGACAAACTGGAGGTGAGCTGCATCCCTATTGCAAACTGTGTGAAGGCCTGACCTGATTGTGTCGGGATACAACAGAACATTTGTGCCTTAACCATTTCCTTTGAAAATCCCAGTTTTCATTGAGTGACTGGCATGACTTCTGTCAACAGTGATCTTACACTGCAGATCCATGGCTTTGACCGAGAAGCGATTTCAATGGAATTGATTATTTGTTCTCTCAGGCTTTCTGGGAAGACAATTCTTTCATTTAAGAAAACCACCAGTTCTTGAAAACAATGGTCTTGCTTTGCAAAGTCTGTCTTAAACCAGGCTATCTGTTTAGCGGAAAAGCAACATAATGATTCATTTTATTTTCCTATATTTTTCACATTGTTGTCATACTTCTAGGGCGCTGTCTAAAAAAGTCATCTCAAAGCAAAATTGTAAATAATTGTGACTATTCCCAATAGATAAAAGACCCACGTTACATAGTCACGTACGGCACATTGTCAATAACAGATATAACAGAACGTGACAATGGGATTTTCTTTTTGATGCCTGATGGCGGCAGATTGATTGAGATCCTCCGACTGGAAGTTATTGGTGAGGACACGCATTTCTTACAGCTACATTGAAACTCTTGCTGTTTTCTTTCATGGGAAGCCATCAAGGTTCTTCCCGACATTATGACCACATCTACTGCCAGCTGCTGTAAATGTCATCATTAGAAGTTTGCATGTTTTTAAGCTTTGCATTCACCCTTATTGCATCCTCTGTTTTTCAGAGTGTTCCTCCAAAGTAGTATTGACCTACGGATCTAGCTTCTCGCAGAGTGTTGTCAGTGAAGCTTCTACCTTAGACTTCCTGACTTTAGGCTCTTCGTCTAAGCCAGCGGTACTCTGGAATAAATTTGACGAGCAGGCTGGCATAGACGGCATGGGGCAGATGAGAGGCAGCACGTGGTTGGTAACACATGTCACCCAAAAGCATCAGGGCCACTATACCTTCAGAAAACAGAACGGCCGGTTTCTGTCCAGAAGGAAGCTGGAAGTCAAAGGTGAGTGTCTCAGACTGCAGGCTTCAGACTGCAGGTCTCAGACTGCAGGTCTTCAGACTGCAGGCTTCAGACTGCAGGCTTCAGACTGCAGGCTTCAGACTGCAGGTCTTCAGACTGCAGGTCTTCAGACTGCAGGTCTCAGACTGCAGGTCTTCAGACTGCAGGTCTCAGACTGCAGGCTTCAAACTGCAGGCTTCAGACTGCAGGTCTTCAGACTGCAGGCTTTGCCCTGTTCTCACGTCTTAATACGGATATGACTATGTGCACTATTACTGTCTGGTCAATGTTGGTTATCGGTCGATGTACTGTGTGGTGTTTCTTATCCTGTCATCGCTTAGTCAACATTTTCTCATGCTGAAATTCTCTTCTCTCTCAGAGAACTTCGAGGGGTACACTAAGGAAAGTGGGGAGGATCTCATCGTCCATTCTGTCCTGAACTCCGAGGAGTCCTGTTACCTCGAACTTTTTCTGGACGAGGAACCAGACCCCATAACTCTGATTAGGAACGGAGGAGTGGTACCTGATGAATACATAAGTGACAGAGTTGAGATACTGGGTCGAAGATCACATTTTACTTTCAAAATTGGTCTTTTAGAGGAGCGAGATTCTGGCAGGTTGGAGCTCAGAGACCAGAACAGTAACTTGGCTTTAGTAATAAGGTTGAAGGTAAAACGTAAGTGGCAATACAGATGAATCTATTTGTAGAAGATACTAGCACTTGACAAGTACATCCACACACTAAACCAGTCATCTGCTGAGATGACGTCCTTCTGATTGGGATGTTTTGATGTTTCAAAAAAAAAAAAAAAAAGCTACAGTAGTGTTCACAAAGTGCATTTTTCCTTCCCTGTCTTTCAGCCCATAATCCTTGGATGAGTTACGTTTCTGTGGGAGGTTCAGTCATTGCGCTGGTGTGTTTCTGTTGCTGTGTGAGGAAGTGCTGCTGTAAGAAGAACAGCTCCAAGCGAAACAACTCTGCTTCTGAGACAGGGCAGGCCGCGCTCCACCCAGCGGTAAGTTGGGGCGCTCTCGTCACGGAGGTTAGCGGTCAGGAAAGACCGCGAAGCGTCAGTCGTTTGGGTTCTGTCGCTACTTTGCCGAACACGTTGGTTTTCACTCCTGTTCGTGTTGCTTTACGTTTCATAGGAAACCCGTCACATGACCAGTCAACCCCCCGGCCCAAGTCACCCCAGCCCCCCGTATTTTCAGCAGTGTGTTCGAAAACCAGCCGTGACGATCCCCCCCGCTGCTCCCTCCGGCCCCATGTTTTCCTACCAACCCACTCCTCCTCCTCCCCCTAATCCATCGGTAGGTGGTCACTGATAGGTGGTCACTTTCCCCATCTGCACACCTACTCTCATTCACTCCACCAACAACTGTGGTTATTTATTGACCCTGAACCTGATGAATACTTTATCTTTCTCTCCTCGGTGTTCAAAACCAGTCCATCAACGAGACGACCCACAACGAGGACCCTCAGGTAGCTCGAGTCACTCTCCGGCACTTATATTGGTGTGTTCTGCCAGCCGTGCCCATCGTTTGACCCCCCCCCACCCTCTCTCTCTTCTCCTACAGGTTCAGGTGGCCACATCCACCGGCGTGGATCCCCCCTCCTTCCATCTGAATTTCTGCCTCTCTTCGGAGTCGGAGACTCAGTATGAACTACCTCAGAAACTGAACTTCCGCACTGCCCTCGTTCCCATCGCCGGTGCTTCCTCTTCTGCAGAGGTGTACAGTTCGGACAAACTTAACTTCAAGTGAAGGGAAAGGCTGGATTTGGTGGGATCCTACCTCATTGGGTTTGTCATTTTCTTGTCTGGACCCGTCTGTTACGTGGCTGAATTTGATGGATAAGTATTAATTATGTAATTATTTGTTTATTGTTTAAGGGTAAGTGGGAACCTTTTGAGGTTTCTTCAGGTCTACTTTGTTGTAGGAGTGCAAGCCGTGTCACCATCTCTAGTTTTTATACTTTTATATTTTCCACTTTTTTTTTCTTTTTTTCTCTGCGACTTGGTGCCTCTTTTACATCTATTATTTGTGCTCAGGTGGATTATCCAATATTTTGTACTATGACTCTCATTTACCAGTTAGCAGTTGCTCCTGTGAACTGAACTGCATTGCCCTATAAACTGTACACTCAACCTCTGTTCACCAGTACAGGTTTGGAAATAACCACCTGCTTGCCTTATAGCTCTGGTGCTGCCTTTCCTCTTTGGCTGGCCAGGCCCTCCTTACCTCAAATACTATTGGACAACTCAATGTCCCAAACGGAAGTTATTTTAACTGTGTGTGTGTATTGTTGCTGACCTAAATGTATTACTATAACAATTTTGTCCAAACTTAGCTTCTCTGCCTTAGCTAAACAAAACAAAAACACTAATACCTAATCGCTTGTCTTTCAGTAACAGAAATTTTGAACAAATATTGTGCATAATTATGAACAAACTGATGTCAGATATGAATAGCCTTGTAATCATTTGAATCTGTTACGGGTGTAGCGCAATTAAATAGTGCAACTTCTAGTGATAAAATATACAGTATTACTAACCCTAACTCTATTATCCACACTTATTCTCATTCGCGTACATTTCTGAATGTTGGCTGTCTGTGTTCCAGTTTTGTGATCAGAATCAGATTAAGGTCTATTCAGGTTTTTAGCTGTCATGTTTTTCACGTTTCTCATTTGGTTGATTGTAAATCCGTGAGGATTAGGAGCATTTATTTTTTGGTTTAATACTATTGTGCAGGTTTCAACCAAAAGTGCTGGTGTTTCTGATTGGCTGGTAGGTAGCAGTAAACTCTATAACTCGAGATACCAAACACTGTTCACAACAGTCTACTGGTGATACCAAACACTGTTCACAACAGTCTACTGGTGATACCAAACGCTCTGATCACAACAGTCTACTGGTGATACCAAACACTGTTCACAACAGTCTACTGGTGATACCAAACGCTCTGATCACAACAGTCCACTGGTGATACCAAACGCTCTGATCACAACAGTCCACTGGTGATACCAAACGCTCTGATCACAACACAGTTTACTGGTAATACCAAACGCTCTGATCACAACACAGTTTACTGGTAATACCAAACGCTCTGATCACAACACAGTTTACTGGTGATTCTAAACCCTCTGATCGCTACACTTTTTTCACACTATCACATATAAGATTTGTAAATGATTATTATATGCATGACAATTTCTTGTTTGTGTGACCTTCGTGGAAAAAATGAAGATTTCTTGTGTCCTTAGATTACTCACTAATCAATAGAACTACTCGTTGGATACTAGCTAGTACGTTCTTGTGAGCTTGCTATTAATAAGAGTAGATTGTGTCGCTCTCTCTAGTCTGTAAGTGGTCATGGGGTGGAGCTGTCTGTCTCTTTCACTGGGCTGTTGCAACATCATTACTGCCTGACTGTCACTATCTGTGCTTAAAGATTATCGCTTCTTATAAAAGACGGTCCTCTGGCCTTCAGAGCGGAGACATGATGGTGACCCAAGCCTGGTGTTGTGTTGTCATTTGTCACTGGCCTGCTTTTCTGTCCCAACCTGCAGATTGATCATACATATTCAAATCCAGAACTCGACTGAACCGAAGTCACTCCGTTTACGAGGAGACGTACAAAACGCCTGTCTTCGTCAACATGCAATGTGACGTACATAAAGCCCATTGGGATTCTGCTCTGACGGGTGATACTGACCCCCTATGATCTTAGCAGTCTGCCGGCGATAGGTGTTCCTCCTCTCGATCCCTCCAAAGCCTCCGTCCTGAGCTGAAAGCCACGGCAGTTTGCGTGGGCCTTTCCTTTGGAGACGGGGGACCACGGCTCCAGATGATCTTCAAGGCTCTTCATATGTGTCTGCACAGGGGTTTTCTGGCCACCTGTCAATATGCTCTCAGAGGAGAAGAGGAAGGCCACAAAGTACTTGAGATACCTGGAAAAGTCCTATTTCTTGTGAACCCTTCACATGTACCAGGAGGTTCTTTTTTTTCTTTTTTTAAGAGATTGTGTGTGTGTGTGTGTGTGTGTGTGTGTGTGTAGGAGGAGGGATAATGTTGATGAGTGTAATGGATCCTGAAATGGGTGATCTACTTTAGGTACCTCAGTCAGGGTGGCCTTGAGTTTTCCAATGTAAAGCCAAGCCAACCACTGCATGGGCCATATGTTCCAATCTGTTGTTGTACTATCAGTACACACAATTAATTTACAGACGCGTTCCATGAAAGTAGAACAATTGGTCTATTTGAACACAAAACAACACTGCAGTCTATCTTAGTTATCTTACAGTATGTGGAATCATTCCTATTGGAATGGTTGTTGCTACCCAGCTACCGTCCATTACGACACGTACAGACCTCTGCTATGTCTTTGTTTGCTTGAATACATTTGGCTGTGAAACGCAAACTGTTGCCCGTGGTGTTCAATGTGTGTGATAAGCGGAAATTAAGTAAATGGATGTGTTGGGGAGCCACCATTTTGTTTGTATCTGAGCAAAGCAAGTGGACTGCAAAGTGTAATTCGTTGGAATGGCTGGTCTAGTTGTGTTGGAACAGATGTGTATTCCTAACTCCTTGTCGAACATTATGCAAGGGCATACATTCATTCAACCTTCATGCAAGTGTACTGGTTCCACAAGTATTCAACAAAGTTGTTGAACTGGAAACCGACAGTTACTCTAATGAGTGTATTTGACTGAATACAGTATTACTGTGGTTCTAACTACATCTATGATGTGAGTCATAAACATGTTTTATGGTGTCAGTGTTTTTCCCACCAAGATGCCTTCTGGAACTGTAAAACCTTTGTGACCTAGATTCGAACCATGGAATCTTTCTTTCAAAGGATTATTCTTTGGTTACAGAGTTTATAATCATCTGCAGGAGTAGGCTCATTAAAAATCTTTTTAAAAAACAACAACTTTCGATAGAAAAAAAATCCCAGAGGTTACTTTATTTTGCATAAGAAATCGGATTCAGAAAGAGACCATCAGCAATGCTGCCACAGCACCACCTCTCCAAGCGTGTCCATCTGAAGCTCCTAACCACCTCCTACATCATTCCTTCCGCTTCTCCACCGTGTTCAGTCGGCCCTCCAGGCTATTAAGGCGGTCATCCACTGTCACCGCCTTTTCCGAACCAGACCCGGCCAGCCCCAGCAGGGTGTATCCCAGGACCAGGCCTGTGAGTCGGACTGCCGTGACGTCCGGTCCTGCGCTCCCGTCACTCACGATGAGCCCGAACAGCCACAGCGCCGCCACTGTCTTCAGCAACCAGAACACCCGCCTGACCGCGCCCACCAACACGCGAAGCACCACGGACAGCACCCAGTAGCCAATCAGAGCCAGGAGCCCCCACTGTGCCACAGATGCCACACCCTCTGGTGTGAACGGAGGGACTGGCAGGTTGACTAGGGATGGGGTGAGAGAGAGAGAGAGAGAGACAGTCAGAGACAGAAGGATGTTCCCATGGATTACAAAAGATATCTTCTTTATGTACTAAGACATTGGTGATTTTCCACCAAGTAACAGCTTTAGATGTGCCACAAGGACTGTGTGCACGCAGTTTCTTGTGGGAGAACCATCACTGTCACCCTCCTTGGGAGAGAGCAGCGCTGCATCTTAGGCTGTCTGGGCCTCCGGCCAGAGGTGCCGTCAGAAGACATAGAGGGGCACACTGACTCAGCAAAAAGTGTGTCCGTGAAGAGTCTGAGTGGTACAGCAGCTATTCGAGCCGACAGTGAAGAACATTATGCTCACAGTGGAGGGAGAGGTTATGGATGCACATAAAACCTCTTTCACACACACACACACACACACAGGTACATTGTTTTACCCACCATCGATTCCCGTCACCCTGAGGATCTCAGTCACGTACACAGCTATGACGTTCAGGCCGCTGGCAGCGCCCTCAGCCAGGAACCGGATCAGCATGTCTACAAACTGACAGAGTGAACAAGAGAGAGGCGGTGAACATTTCCTACTTTCCACCATTGCATATTTATGCACTGATAAGAAGCAGCTTTCAGTCTCTCGCCCATTCAGACCATCATTTCAGACGTAGGGGGTGGAAAGTCTCTCACGCCACCCAGGACGCTGGCCTACCAAGTTCCCCAGGCTGCTGGCTGACTCTGTGGAGTTAATCGAGCGTCTATGCTGGGATGGAGTGGTGCCACTGTCAAGCGACACCGCTGAATTAAAAGGAGAGCAGCTGCAAGCTAACCCATCTGTTAGCCTCCAAAAGGGTCCCCCCCTATATATGTCTGGTGTTGTCACTGAGTCAATAGCTCAGTTATGCCCCTCACATCTGATCAAGTGACTATGGATTTGAGCTTATCTTCTGCACTGATTGCTTTAGTCCTTGTTCTTGCCACATCATCAAACCGGTTGCTTCGGCAAAACAACTGTGTTAAAAAGGGAGCGTCAGAGACCTGCTGTGCTCACTGCTGTCTTGCGACACTCGGAACGCACATGGTTCCTCTGAGCACAATGCAAGAACCATCCGTGGGGGTGAAGTGCTCGCACGCATCTACGTGGAATGTTCATTTTCCCGTTACAGAATAGTGCCAGCTGGACCCCCCCTTACCCCCCTCACACACACACACAATCTCTGGAGAAGCCCCTCTAACCTCATATCCTGGCACAATCCCATGCTGCTTAGCTAAGGTCAAGGATATGGACAACTAGTAGGGCATAACTGTCCTGCACCTGTTGCTACCACACACACACACACACACACAGTGCATACTGTGTCCACAGGAAGTGGGGCATTGACAACTGTCCGTCCTTGTTGGCAGGTGAGCAAAGAGTTCTCGTAAACTAGCTATAAAAGCACCATGGCAAGTTACAACACAATGTACCAACGGAGCTTAGATATAAATTTCATCTGTAACCTCATGTTTACTGTATGAAAGCCTAATGATGTAATCTTGTTAAGCACACGATCACGCCAAGTACAGTGACATGTACAGGGCAAACAAAGCAGTAGGAAGCTTTGTTTAAAAGAAACCCATGCCAGTTTAGGTTAGATTCGGGACCTCGGGTGTTTTCTTACCATGACCATCGTATAGACGTTCTCCTGACCAAGCACTGACTCTAGATACAACACCGCACTCTGAGGATTGGGAGCCGGAGAGTAGTGTGGTAGGGGCGGAGATGCAGGAATATAAGCAGACAAGAAATTAGGGCAGAGTAGAGGGAGGGGATCAGGGAAGAGATTATCGAGTAGCGGGCTGGAGAAGAGGGGGTGAGATCGGAAGGTGGACGGGATAACAGAAGAGGTGGGGAGTTAGTAGTTGAAAAGGAAACATCAGGCTACAGAGGCGAAGTTTAGTTGATTATTCATTTGAGAAACTATACGGGTGAAAAATTAGACCCATTTCAAGTATTCCAGTTTGAAGACCATTAGATAGATTATGTTAAATAAATGAAAATGGTAGGTAAGAAATATTTGAAAATGATTCATCCTTCTCCAGCAGATATTTTACCTCTGCAGTTGACTTAATCACAGTAGTTCCAACAACGGATTCCACGTAACGGTGAACCTCGTCGCAGGCCCCAGAGATCATATCTCGAAGACCTACTGACGCCGCCGGTGGAGGGGTCGTTTCTGACGGCTGAGCCTGCCCATAACATCGCTGAGACAAACCGAGCACCAAAACCAGCGTAGATACAAAAACATTTACAAAGGAAAACGCAGCACGGTTGCAACGATTCGCGTTAAAAAGCATGGTTAAAAAAGAGGCTGATTTTGTCGCACAATCTAACCAAATAATTAGACTACCACCCCAACAGATCTGTGTCTAGACGACGTTAATGACGACCTTACACAAAGAATATTATGCATTAAATGAAATAAAAATGGCTTCTGTTGACAAAGCAAGCGGTTTACAGTAGCCAAATCTCGGGAAAGCACTATCACAAAGGGCAATGAAACCTTGCTCTATCAGCATCGAGTGGCGACTACTTGAGTAGCCTAGATCTAATTATTCAGCCTAATTATTCAATATCAACTCAGCAATTTTTTTCATAAACTTTGGCAGGGTGGCAAAAATCAATCCAGCGCGCGACAAGGACGTTACAATCCTAGCCCTGACTATATTTGGTAGCAAACTGACTAAAAATAGAACGCGTTGAAAAATATCTTTCCAAATCTTTAAGAATTCCAGACAGCCAGATAAAACCTCACTCGCTACAACGCAAAATATCAACGTTGTTCGTTTTTTTTGTTTTTTTGGATAAGTGCGTAAATGGAGTCCGCGATGACGTAGGGTTGCTGACCAAGAGTCGTCAAGGGGCTACTCATTTAGGAATACAAATTTAAATCCGTTTTTAGTCCAACCTAGTTTTCATGAAGCGCGGCGCGACCACGGCTAATCTTGCAAAAACCCGCGATTTAGTGTGGCGCTCCTTTCCCCGAAGCGTTCCTGAACTTCTATTCTTGAAGAACGGGTCTGTGATCCGGTTTTGCGGGTGATCGTAGAAGGGGTGGGCATGGAGGGTGGTATGCATGAAGCATTAAGAGATTTGCCTTCTGGGACTTGTGGTTTATTCGTCTCAGGGTTATCAGGGTCACAAAGAAGGAAGTCTGGGCTGCTCTAGACGAGCATGCCATATGTCTCCTACCATATCTATAATCCGCTACCATATGCATTGTAATACAGCGAAGAAACCAGTTTCCGCAGGCACAACGGCAAATCCTCAAAACCGTCTGGGTAAAACCTAGAAGTCAGTATACAACTTTGTTGGCAGTTTAATGACTTGCAGAGCAGCGTTCACACAGCATCAGTTGCAGGTATCCATAGCACAGCACACAGCACATTGCCTGATGAGGCAGCATTCAAATAAAAAACGAAATAAAATTTAAAAAACAAGAAAAACAACAGAGTCAAAAGAACAACAATTGTATATATTCTTCATCATCATAATCATCATCACCATAGACCCACAGGGCACAGACAGAGCATGATGGGAACTCACGACTAAATTAATTCCTCCCTCCCCCCCTCGCATGACTTCTATCTCCAGGGTGTGAGGTGACACTAGCCCCTGCCCAGAACAGAAGGAGCACTGGCAGGAGCTAGCTAGTCTGCCAGGGGAAAAAAAACCAGTCCATATATTTGTGTTTGACGAAAGGGACTTCTGGTTGGAGGGAAGAGGAGCAGGGCACTGATAGGTCGCTTAATGCCCCATGACTTCCTCCCAAAACAGCACACACCGAACTAGGAGTGACGGATGGCAATACTTAGTCAAGTATGAAAAGGCTCCCTGTCCCTGTCCTCTAGGCTGTGGCTGACCAGGGGGGGGTGACCAGCTCAGAGACATGGTGTCCAGGGGGGGTGACCAGCTCAGAGACATGGTGTCCAGCAGGGGTGACCAGCTCAGAGACATGGTGTCCAGGGGAGGCTGAGCTACCACACTCTTCAGTCTCTCTTGAATTCCACCCGGGCAAACCGAGCAGCCAACCGGCCAGCGATCGTTCACCATCTTCACCTCGTGAGCCGTTGGGGGTTGGGAGCCGTCGTGAGATGGGCGTGTGGCGCCGGGGGGGAAGGGAGGGGGGTGGAGAAAGCGATTGGATGGATAAGGAAGCTTCTGGACACTACAGCTCTCCCCCCCTCCTCCCCCCACAGTCCTCCGCCCTGCCACATTCATACTATCCTATGTAGATGCGGTGGAAGTCGTTGGCGCCGAAGGCAGCGTTGCACTTGGGGCACTTCCTCTGCCGGGTGTCGTATCGCGTCTTGACGCACTCGAAGCAGAACACGTGGAAGCACTTTGTCAGCACGGCGTCCTTCACCCGTGAGTTACAACACGGACAGGTCAGGCGAGCCTGGTGTAGAGAGCGAGGGTGCGCGTGTGTGTGTGAGGGTGTGTGACAGGGTGTGGGTGTGAAGGTGTATGTGTGAGAGGGTGTGTGTGTGTGTGTGTGTATGTGTGAGTGTGAGTGGGTGTATGTGAGGGTGTGTGTGTATGCACACGTTAGGAAATGCACAAGTTAGGAAATTGATCATAAGCAAGTGACATTGATGCAATTTTCCCTATTTTGAGAGTTCACCTGCACAGATATATACATGTGCGAGGGCACACACACGCACACACAAACACACACACGTTGTTCACACGCACCTTGTACTCATTGATCTCCTCGTTCAGGATCTCGTCTCCGTTGCGGACGTTCTCCGCCGGCTTCTTGGCCTTCTCAATCTTCCTCCTCAGCTTTGAGATGTCCTCCTGCAACACACACACACCACAACAGTAGTACTGGGGACGCACCGAAACTCCAAAGCACGGCATGTCAAAAGAAAATGACAGTATTTACTCGTGTGTGTGTGTGTGTGTGTGTGTGTGGCGGCCGTGGCGGCCGTGCCGACCTGCGCGCGTCGGGAGTTGAAGGACTCCTTCTCCCTGGAGATGCTGTTCTCGATGACCTCCTCGCGGACGGTGCTGAGTCTCTGCTGCACCTGCTCCAGCTGGGCCCGACCCTCCTCCGACAGCAGCAGAGACTCCTGGGCCTGGAGGACGAGAGGACACGGGGGGTTAGAGAGATGTGCTTCAGGAGAGGTTTCTCCTCGATTGACTGTGTGTGTGTGTGTGTGTGTGTGTGTGTGTGGGGGCGCCACCTTGCGCTTGTTCATGTCCAGCGCTTGCGTCCTCAGAGCCAGCTCCCTTTCTGCTGTGCCGATGGTTCCCTGTAGGAGGCGCTCCTTCTCCTCCAGCTTCTTCACCACCTGCAGCTGGGCGTCCACCTGAGATCAGAACGGAGGGGGGAGGGGATTGGACAATGCATAGAGGATGAGAGTGAGGTGGAGGTATGGGAGATCACAGATGGGATTTCTACCTCTACCTCTCCTCTCTCTACCTCTCCCCCTCTGTCTACCTCTTCCCCTCTCTCTAACTCTCACCCCTCTCTCTACCTCTCCCCCTCTCCCCTTTCTCTCTACCTCTCCCCCTATCCCACCTCTCTCTACCTCTCCACCCTCGCTCTAACTCTCTTCCCTCGCTCTACCTCTCCCCCTCTGTCTACCTCTTCCCCTCTCTCTAACTCTCACCCCTCTCTCTAACTCTCACCCCTCTCTCTAACTCTCCCCCTCTCTCTAACTCTCACCCCTCTCTCTAACTCTCACCCCTCTCTCTAACTCTCCCCTCTCTCTACCTCTCCCCCGTTTCTCTACCTCTCCCCCTCTCCCCCCTCTTCCTCTCCCACCTGGGTCTTGAGGGTCAGCAGTTGGTCAGCCAGCTCCTCCTTCTCCTCCTTCAGCAGCTTGTGGATCTGGTTGGACTTGATCCTCTCGCTCATCAGCTTGAAGTTGGCGTCGTCCTTCTCCCTGAGCTGCTGCATGAGACGGATGTTCTGCTCCTGCATATCCTCGAAGGCCTGGCCCGTCACGTCCATCTCGCTCAGGAGAGCGTCCTCCTCCTGGCCGCGCGCACGGGTACACACACACGCACAAGTATACACACACACGCATGTACACACACACACACACACACGCATAAGCACAGAGTTAGAGTGAAGGACAGTAGAGGTAAACTGGCATGGGGGAGTAAGGAGGGGTATTTGAGTGCGTGTGTGTGTGTGGTGGTGTGGCAAACAGGTCAAATTAAAGAAGGGAATAGTAAAAGTGGCCATAAAAGGATGTTCTCTTACACACACACGCACGCACACACGCACGCACACACGCACGCACACCCGCACGCACACACGCACGCACACACGCACACACGCACGCACACAGCGTCTCACCTGCTTGGCCAGGGAGAGCTTCTTGTTGAGGATGTCTATCTGCTCCTCCACAGAGCGGATCTTCCTCAGGGCCTCCTCATCAGCCATCTTCTTCCCCTCCCTCCTCTCTCTCTCCTCCAGGTCCCTCAGTCGCTGCTTCAGCTCCTCCGCCTGGACACGCACACACACACACACAACAGCAAACACACACACACAACAGCAAACACACACACATACACAACACCAAACACACACACCACCAAACACACGCCCGTTCAGTCAGCTTTGTCAATGTACCTTGCTAACGAAGTATGTGTGTGTGTGTGTGTGTGTGTGTGTGTGCGTGCACGTGTTGGTGTGTACCTCTGATTTGGCCTTTTTCTCTGCAGCCATGAGTTGCACCTTGTCCCGCTGTTCTTTAGGAGCAGAGCGGTACATGTCTAGCAGCAGCTTCATCTCTCTCTGGGACTCCTGAGCCTTCCTGCACACCCAGCAGACTGGCTTCAGCACCACCATCATCATCATCTCATTACCACCACCATCACCACAATCCTCATCATTACCACCACCACCACCACCACTACCATCATCCCCATCCTCATCATCACCACCATCATCATCTCATTACCACCACCACCCTCATCATTACCACCACCACCACCACCATCATCATCATCATCATCATCTCATTACCACCACCACTCCCATCATTATCACCATCCCCATCACTACCATCATCATCATTGCCAACACCACTATCATCATTATCACCATCACCAACACCATCACCATCATTGCTAACACCACTATCATCATCACTGTTGGTAAAAATTATGATAGTGACACCACTATCCTCATTTTCACAAACACCATCAGCATCATCACCACCGCACCACCTACTTAAGTTCCGTCCTAACAATCTTCAGCTGCTCCACCTCCTTCCTCTTTGGCCCACCAATCACAGACGGCCGTTCGCTGGCCACCTCCTCCGACTGGTTGCTACTCCCAGCCTTCTCCTTCTCCTCCTTCGCGGTCCCGCCTCCTCCACGCGGCAGCCTCTCCTTCTCCTTCTCTCGCTCTCTCTCCTTGTCCTTCTCCTCCTTCTTGACTCTCTCACTCTCCTCTTCTTTCACTCCATCTGCCTCGGTACAAGGCTCTGTCTTCACAGAGGTGCCTGCAGAGAACACAGCCAATCAGAGGAGAGAGAGAGAGCTAGTCATCACAACTTTGGTGTGAGGGTGGAATGTAGGATCCTACCTGTACTGGTGGGAGTGGCCGATCCGTTATCAGACTCCGCCTTCACTGTGACATCACCGGTGGCGGTCGCCGGCAGAGGGGAGGTCGTCTCCTCCTTCACGTCCAGCTCTGTGCTCGACTGCGATTGGAGCACGGCGCTGCCCTTCGACGTGCGGGCCTAAGAGAGGGACCGAGGTGAGGTTTGGACCACGGCATGGCAGCCATGAGGTGTGTGTGAGGTAGTATGGGATTGTCCAGGGGGGTGCTGAGATACCTGGCTGAGGTCAGCCTGGGCCTCTCTCAGTCGCAGCTTGTACTTCACCACCTCCCCCTTCATCTGCTGGTTGTGGGTCTGCAGGGTGCTGATCAGGTGACGCATCTCTCTGTTGATAGGACCTGAGGGAGGGAGGTGAGGGCGTGAGGGAGGGAGGAAATGGGACAGAAAGAAATGAGTGCGAACGTCAGTGAAACGTCCCATTCCGCAACTACAACTTTCAACATCGGTTCACAATAATAAACAAATAAAAAAAAGACCCGCCTCCACTTCCCAAGTCTAGACGAGCCCTTGCATTGACCTGCGTGTGAGTGGAGCAGTGCGAGGCTGCGCTGTTTACCGGCTTGCTCGTTGGCTGCCAGAGTCTGCTCAAACTCGATCCTCAGCATCTCGTACTCCTTCCTGACCTGGGCCAGAGTGTCCTCCAGCTGGAAGACCTCAGTACGGACCTTCCTCTGGAGAGACACCTCGTCATTCTGGAGCGGTGAGGAGGAGGGGAGGGGTTACACACATACACACACAGGAGGGAGCAGGGATGACGCAGCCTCACGCAAGCAGAAAGGTCTAACCTTCAAATACACGCACACGCAGGCAAGACAGACACACTCACAAGCAGCACATTTGCCCGCTCGCTCGCTCACACACCTGCATGAACACACATATATGCAGAACATATGCAACTCATTTTTTTCAAGACTGGACCTCGGACCACACACACGCACACGCACACACACCTCCATGTGTTCCAGCTGCCGCAGGCGTGCGGTCCTGGTGGTGTTGAGGCGGGTGCGGGTCTCGTCCAGCTGGCCCTTCAGTACCAGGGACTCGTTGTAGAGGACAGAGAACTGGGACTGGAGACAGCGGTACTCTGAGCTGTCCCGGACCACCCCCTCAGCACGACTCAGCAACTCCAGCTGGAGGAGTAGAGAGAGAAGAAAGAGAAAGGAAAGAGAGTAGTGAGAGAGAGAGTAGTGAGGGAGAGAGAGAGAGAGAGAGAGAGGAGAGGGAGAGAGAGTAGAGAGAGAGAAGAGAGAGAGTAGAGGGAGAGAGAGAGAGAGAGGAGAGAGACGGAAGAAACCTAAGACGTGAGGCGCAGTACACAGACCAGAGCGGTACAACAAACAGCAGCAGTCTCCATATCTCTGTCTATTTGCCTCCCATTCGCTCCAGCTGAGCTGAGTGGCAGGGTCACCCTGGGGGGGAATAGCAGACATAACAGCTACTTACCTTCATGTTGTCGTTCTCCTGGTTGACATTCTGAAGGTCCTGCTGCAATCTTTGCAGTTCGCTCAGACGGTTCTCTGCCAGCTCCCGGTTCTCCTCCAACTCGCTGTTCATGTCTTCAAACTAACGCCGACGAGAGGAGAGAGGGGGGGGGGGGGAGATATGGCAGGGAGTGAACAGGGGAGGAGGGAGATGGTTGAGTTGCTTGACAGGAGAGCTTCTATCCCAGACTGAACACAAATGGTGTCTTATTGTTGCCCCACCTTTCTCTTGTTGATGGTGATGGTTCCACACACACTGCTTGCCTCCCCACACACTTTGTAGCCTTTACTGTTCACCTGGGACACAGCAGACAGAGACATGCCATTTCAAACACCAGGATACTCCAGAGGAGGTCACACACACCCATCATGTATACACACACACATACTCACCCTCTCTAGGATCTCTCCCAAGTGTGTGTTGAGGCGGTTTTCCCGCCGCCGGATCTTCTCCATGTCCCACTGCAGTTCCTCTATCAGAGCCTGCAACTCGCTGACACGCGTGTCCGCCTTGGCTACCGCACGACCAAGGGGCCGGGACTGAGGGAGGGAGACGGAATTAGAGGGAGAGGGGGAGGGAAGAGAAGGAAGGAGAAACAGAGAGAGTGCGGAGAGGGAGGAAGGGAGAGAGGAGAGAGAGAGGAGAGGGAGGGTGGGTGAGAAGGAAAAGGAATGAGAGGGAGGAGAGGGAGGTTGTGGGAGGGGAAGGGAGAGAGAAGACGGAGGGAGGGAGAAGGGAGGGAGAGGGAAGAGAAGGAAGGAGAAATAGAGACAGAGGGCAGGAGGGAGGGAGGGAGGGGAGGAGGGAGGAGAGAGGGAAGGGAGGGAGGGAGGAGGGAGGGGAAAGAGATGAGAGGGAGCGATTGGTCGAGGACAGTCAGTGAGACCAAGAGTAGTTAACCAGAAAAACATTCACACTCACACAGAAGCACTCCGGTCGCGGAAGTGTCTTGACATCCCACTCACCTCACTGGTCATGTGACTGTGCCTCTGCTCGAGGTCCGCGATCAGCTGACGCAGCCGCTCGTTCTCATTGGCCAGCAGAGTGTTGAGCTGGGTGGCGACTTGCCAGACAGACCCCTCTGTAGAGACACCAACACCGGGATGAGGAGACGACTCGTCGAAAACCCTAATACTAGCTCTCTGCCAACACCTTGCTAGCGGCCCATTTCAGAACCCCTTTCCCATGGTTTCGCCCATCGACTCCGCATCTCACCAGCGCCAGAGTCCGTCTCCCGCTGCAGCTGCTCCACGGTGCTCTTCAGGCAGTCATAGATCTCCACCACACGATTGGCCTGCTTCTGACTGGACTCCACCCTCTCTTTCAATTCCGCCTCCATCTCCTCGCTGCTGCTGCTGGCCAGTGTGGCCAGGAAGGAGGTGGCCGCCTCCCCAGAGTGGCCTGGAGGGACAGGTCAGTAAGCTACTGCAGGTCGTCCTTGAAGTGCTGCACTTAATTTAGATCTACTTCCGGGCAGGAAGTCATCTTGACTTTTACGCAAGCTGAACTTCTTCACAAACCCGCCCATCATCCCGCCCACTCTAACGTACACCCTTTCAATACATTGATTTCCCAGATTGTGAACGCCCCCCTCCCAGTCTTCTTCCAAACCTCTATCTTTGGTCCTCTCCTGGTTTGAGTCTCCATCCGGTTCAGGGGTATCAGGCTTCAGGCTCCGCCCCTCCCCAGTGGGTGTTTCCGACGGCTCGCTTCCCGATTGGTCATACCGCCTGGCAATCAGCCTGACATTGTCGTCAAACTGACAGAGCCACACAGAGACGGACAATGTTATTACACGTTAGTGCCGCGAGGGGTTTAAATCAAGAATAAATCGTGAATTCCTGTTGGCAATAGTTACCTGATTCCAGTATCTGTTGAGGATTAGTAGACTGGCATCATCAGTAGCCTGCCGTGTCTCCAGCCTCTCGATTCGCTCCCTCAACTCATCCTCTATTACCTACCCAGCATTGATCACAAAGGAAATTACAGGTTAAGATACACTGGACTTCAGTGGCAAAATGTGAGGGAGTGAGGTTAAGTTTGTTTGTCTGCGTTGACTATAGTCCATACCTGTCTTTGATCAAGGGACTCTCCCAGCTTCCTATTCTTAGCCTGGAGAGCTTTAACATCCTGCTCCTCCTATGAACCATAAAAGCAGAGGTGTAGTGTTTAGATTTGGTGAAGCTCAGGAGAAAGAGGCACGAGAAAAATCTTCCACTCTTTGGGTGTCAGCCTCACCAAGTTGGACACCCCTCCCAGTTTGATGACCGTCTCCACGGCGGTGCTCCCCCCAGCAGCGGCACTGACACCGTGAACCACGTCGTCTCCACCTTCCCGATCCCTTCGTTTCTCGGGGGGTGCGCCCAACGAAGAAGGCCCGCCGCTGGGTTCAGACGGACGCTTCAGACCCGCCATCCTCAGTGAGCTGAAACGGAGTAAAACACTGAATATTTCACTAAACATTAATCGAGAGAAACGGCTCCGCAGCACGGCTTCCGCTCTGAAGAGGCTGTAAATCCAGCCTAGATGGTTTGGAAAGCTGTGCGTGCTACTACACCGAAGTGTTATATTTACATTATTCAAATTAAAGTATTAACATAGCTTTCGATGTAGTTAGCTGGTTGGTCGGGTTGCTACCCGGCAGCTAGCCCTCAGTAGCTACTTTTAGCCAGCAAGCTAGGTAATTCAAATATTCAACGGGTGGTCAAAAAGCTCTGCTAGAAATATAACTTGATCGGGGACTCTCTAATTTACTCGTTTGAAATGTAGTTCCACGATATTGAACCCATTTTCTTTCCATGCTCTTACCGATTAGAATAAAATGTTTTATGAACTGAGTATGTCTGTAGATGTTGATGCTGCTGCTTTATCAGTATCTTCCTGGGGCGGAAGTAGTGCTGTCAACAATGAAACTTGAACCAGTCGTTATTTTCTAGTGCGCCACCCCCTGGTGGGAATAGTAAACTGCAGAATACCAGTAGCTTGCTGTGGAAAGGTCTGGGAAGGCAACGTGACTTGTATCATAAAAGTATTTTTTACTCCTCCGTTAATCATGCCGTATTCTTCCCAAATTTGGTTTACAAAGGTATATTTCAGGCTCATGGTTTTTTCCATTAATAAATATGTTACAAAGTGCCGCGATGCAGTCGTTTCGAATCACAAAAAGGTCACAACACTTTTCACTCATCTTTGGGGTGCCAGTAATTTAGATCGGTTATTTGCGGTCAGTCACTGCATCAGTACTAAGTAGTGTATCATATAAAACAGACGTGTTCTAACGCAGTTCTGATTCAAATTTAGAAACGATGCATCCCTCTGGACACCGTCTGCCCCGCAGTCTAGACTGTTGTGAACGTAAACATGACGGAGACATCTTTTGAAAAAATAATCACACTTCATACAACTATTCACTGCCACCGGCCCCCCTTCCATGGTGGGTTGCCCCTTTCCTGCTCTTTGCATTGTCTCTAAACCCTGTGAAACATACAGTGAAACGACATAACAGAGCTGGACTCCAACCTATGATGGATGTTGAGTCCATTAGCAGGCCTACAGGGTCAAGGGTCGATGTTGTGCAAGTATGAGCTGAAATAGATGTCGTCAGTGTCTCATACCTGTGTTTACTTCATAGCTTACCTGGTCCTGTCACCTAAGGTCCTTTAAATAAGGATTCAAAGTTGATGTAGCCCTGTCCCGGTAACCGTCTCAGATGTTCCATCAAGATAAATAAAAAAAATCAATTCCATACTTCAGACATACTGTCGATGTCAGCAGAAGCTAGATAGAGGTAGAACTTGTAGTTGTTAAAGTTAAGATCGTAAAAAGAGAGCGTGACTCCCGGCTTCAGTAGTGGTGCCTATACGGGAATAATGAGGCAACACAAGTAATACTTAAGAGACAACTTCTCATTTACCTGAGAAAGAGACTTCTGGCAGCTAAATCAGTCGTTTCCTGGAGTGAATATGCAAGGCATTTGTTAGGTTCTGATCTTCTCAGTAAAAGAAGCAAAGTAAACATGTATATTGCAGTAGATTTATTGCACATCATTGACTGTAATATTAGGAAATCCTCACATGTTATTTAAAAGTTGTGATGTAAATTGACATGAATCTGCATTGTACATAGCCTATTCCGCACACACGCGGAGGAGACTTGATAAAGAGAGCTCAAATTCTGCAGTATACGCACGATATAATATAGGTCTCTCTATAAGTACCAACACCATGCCCCCTCCCCCTTCATTTCCTGCTGGTTGTGGTCCTGCAGTCGGTGGCTGATCAGGTGATACGCATCTCTATGGTTGATAGGACCTGAGGGGGGGAGGCGTTTGAGGCTGGAGGAGGAGGGAGGATGGAATGGAGACAGAAAGAAATGAGTGCGAACGTCAGTGAAACGTCCCATTCCGCAACTACAACTTTTAACATCACTTCACAATAATAAACAAATAAAAAAAAGACCCGCCTCCACTTTCCAAGTCTAGACGAGCCCTTGCATTGACCTGCGTGTGAGTGGAGCAGTGCGAGGCTGCGCTGTTTACCGGCTTGCTCGTTGGCTGCCAGAGTCTGCTCAAACTCGATCCTCAGCATCTCGTACTCCTTCCTGACCTGGGCCAGAGTGTCCTCCAGCTGGAAGACCTCAGTACGGACCTTCCTCTGGAGAGACACCTCGTCATTCTGGAGCGGTGAGGAGGAGGGGATAGGGTTACACACTTATACACACACAGGAGGAGCAGGGGATGACGCAGCCTCACGCAAGCAGAAAGGTCTAACCTTCAAATACACGCACACGCAGGCAAGACAGACACACTCACAAGCAGCACATTTGCCCGCTCGCTCGCTCACACACCTGCATGAACACACATATATGCAGAACATATGCAACTCATTTTTTTCAAGACTGGACCTTCCGGACACCAATACCACACACGCACACGCACACACACCTTCCATGGGTGTTCCAGCTGCGTGCTCAGGCGTCCATTGCGGTCCTGGTGGTGTTGAGGCGGGTGCGGGTCTCGTCCAGCTGGCCCTTCAGTACCAGGGACTCGTTGTAGAGGACAGAGAACTGGGACTGGAGACAGCGGTACTCTGAGCTGTCCCGGACCACCCCCTCAGCACGACTCAGCAACTCCAGCTGGAGGAGTAGAGAGAGAAGGAAAGAGAAAGGAAAGAGTAGTGAGAGAGAGAAGTAGTGAGGGAGAGCAGAGGAGCATGAGAGGAGAGAGGAAGAGAGGGAGAGAGAGTAGGAGAGAGAGAATGTGTGAGATAGTATGCCACTATGAGGTGAGAAGAGAGAGAGAGAGAGAGGGAGAACGAAGGAGAACGAGAGTGAGGCGCATACACAGACCAGAGCCGGTACAACAAACAGCAGCAGTCTCCATATCTCTGTCTATTTGCCTCCCATTCGCTCCAGCTGAGCTGAGTGGCAGGGTCACCCTGGGGGGGAATAGCAGACATAACAGCTACTTACCTTCATGTTGTCGTTCTCCTGGTTGACATTCTGAAGGTCCTGCTGCAATCTTTGCAGTTCGCTCAGACGGTTCTCTGCCAGCTCCCGGTTCTCCTCCAACTCGCTGTTCATGTCTTCAAACTAACGCCGACGAGAGGATTTGAGGGGGGGGGGGAGAGATTCGCAGGGAGTGTGTACACAAAGGGTGAGCGAGGGACGTATGGGGTTGAGTTGTTACAGGAGAGTCTTCTTCATCCCAGACTGAACCACAAGATGGTGTCTTATTTGTTTTTGCCCCACTTCTTTCTCTTGTTGGATGGTGATGGTTCACACACTACTTGCTCTTGCTTCTCCCACCCACACAACTTTGTAAGCCTTTTTGTTCACCTGGGACACAGAAGACAGAGAGAACATGCCATTTTCAAAACACCCAGGATACTCTCAGAGGAGGTCACAAACCCACATGTGTACACACACATACTCACCCTCTCTAGGATCTCTCCCAAGTGTGTGTTGAGGCGGTTTTCCCGCCGCCGGATCTTCTCCATGTCCCACTGCAGTTCCTCTATCAGAGCCTGCAACTCGCTGACACGCGTGTCCGCCTTGGCTACCGCACGACCAAGGGGCCGGGACTGAGGGAGGGAGACGGAATTAGAGGAGAGGGGGAGGCAAGAGAAGGAAGGAGAAACAGAGAGAGTTCGGAGAGGGAGGAAGGGAGAGAGGAGAGGATGGAGAGAAGAAGAAAGATTGGATGGAGGAGGACACCACTGTGGAGGGCAGTACTTACTTGGAGGGGGGATGAGGGGGGGGGGGAAGGGGAGAGAAGACGGAGGAGGGAGAAGGGAGGGAGAGGAAGAGAGGAAGGAGGAAATGAGAGGACAGAGGGAGCGGATGGAGGTGAGCGCGAGGGAGGGTAGGGGAGGGAGGGAGGGTGGCAGGGAGGAGGGAGGGCATAAAGGAAGGGGAAGCGATTGGTCGAGGACAGTCAGTGAGACCAAGAGTAGTTAACCAGAAAAACATTCACACTCACACAGAAGCACTCCGGTCGCGGAAGTGTCTTGACATCCCACTCACCTCACTGGTCATGTGGCTGTGCCTCTGCTCGAGGTCCGCGATCAGCTGACGCAGCCGCTCGTTCTCATTGGCCAGCAGAGTGTTGAGCTGGGTGGCGACTTGCCAGACAGACCCCTCTGTAGAGACACCAACACCGGGATGAGGAGACGACTCGTCGAAAACCCTAATACTAGCTCTCTGCCAACGCCTTGCTAGCGGCCCATTTCAGAACCCCTTTCCCATGGTTTCGCCCATCGACTCTGCATCTCACCAGCGCCAGAGTCCGTCTCCCGCTGCAGCTGCTCCACGGTGCTCTTCAGGCAGTCATAGATCTCCACCACACGATTGGCCTGCTTCTGACTGGACTCCACCCTCTCTTTCAACTCCGCCTCCATCTCCTCGCTGCTGCTGCTGGCCAGTGTGGCCAGGAAGGAGGTGGCCGCCTCCCCAGAGTGGCCTGGAGGGACAGGTCAGTAAGCTACTGCAGGTCGTCCTTGAAGTGCTGCACTTAATTTAGATCTACTTCCGGGCAGGAAGTCATCTTGACTTTTACGCAAGCTGAACTTCTTCACAAACCCGCCCATCATCCCGCCCACTCTAACGTACACCCTTTCAATACATTGATTTCCCAGATTGTGAACGCCCCCCTCCCAGTCTTCTTCCAAACCTCTATCTTTGGTCCTCTCCTGGTTTGAGTCTCCATCCGGTTCAGGGGTATCAGGCTTCAGGCTCCGCCCCTCCCCAGTGGGTGTTTCCGACGGCTCGCTTCCCGATTGGTCATACCGCCTGGCAATCAGCCTGACATTGTCGTCAAACTGACAGAGCCACACAGAGACGGACAATGTTATTACACGTTAGTGCCGCGAGGGGTTTAAATCAAGAATAAATCGTGAATTCCTGTTGGCAATAGTTACCTGATTCCAGTATCTGTTGAGGATTAGTAGACTGGCATCATCAGTAGCCTGCCGTGTCTCCAGCCTCTCGATTCGCTCCCTCAACTCATCCTCTATTACCTACCCAGCATTGATCACAAAGGAAATTACAGGTTAAGATACACTGGACTTCAGTGGCAAAATGTGAGGGAGTGAGGTTAAGTTTGTTTGTCTGCGTTGACTATAGTCCATACCTGTCTTTGATCAAGGGACTCTCCCAGCTTCCTATTCTTAGCCTGGAGAGCTTTAACATCCTGCTCCTCCTATGAACCATAAAAGCAGAGGTGTAGTGTTTAGATTTGGTGAAGCTCAGGAGAAAGAGGCACGAGAAAAATCTTCCACTCTTTGGGTGTCAGCCTCACCAAGTTGGACACCCCTCCCAGTTTGATGACCGTCTCCACGGCGGTGCTCCCCCCAGCAGCGGCACTGACACCGTGAACCACGTCGTCTCCACCTTCCCGATCCCTTCGTTTCTCGGGGGGTGCGCCCAACGAAGAAGGCCCGCCGCTGGGTTCAGACGGACGCTTCAGACCCGCCATCCTCAGTGAGCTGAAACGGAGTAAAACACTGAATATTTCACTAAACATTAATCGAGAGAAACGGCTCCGCAGCACGGCTTCCGCTCTGAAGAGGCTGTAAATCCAGCCTAGATGGTTTGGAAAGCTGTGCGTGCTACTACACCGAAGTGTTATATTTACATTATTCAAATTAAAGTATTAACATAGCTTTCGATGTAGTTAGCTGGTTGGTCGGGTTGCTACCCGGCAGCTAGCCCTCAGTAGCTACTTTTAGCCAGCAAGCTAGGTAATTCAAATATTCAACGGGTGGTCAAAAAGCTCTGCTAGAAATATAACTTGATCGGGGACTCTCTAATTTACTCGTTTGAAATGTAGTTCCACGATATTGAACCCATTTTCTTTCCATGCTCTTACCGATTAGAATAAAATGTTTTATGAACTGAGTATGTCTGTAGATGTTGATGCTGCTGCTTTATCAGTATCTTCCTGGGGCGGAAGTAGTGCTGTCAACAATGAAACTTGAACCAGTCGTTATTTTCTAGTGCGCCACTCCCTGGTGGGAATAGTAAACTGCAGAATACCAGTAGCTTGCTGTGGAAAGGTCTGGGAAGGCAACGTGACTTGTATCATAAAAGTATTTTTTACTCCTCCGTTAATCATGCCGTATTCTTCCCAAATTTGGTTTACAAAGGTATATTTCAGGCTCATGGTTTTTTCCATTAATAAATATGTTACAAAGTGCCGCGATGCAGTCGTTTCGAATCACAAAAAGGTCACAACACTTTTCACTCATCTTTGGGGTGCCAGTAATTTAGATCGGTTATTAGCGGTCAGTCACTGCATCAGTACTAAGTAGTGTATCATATAAAACAGACGTGTTCTAACGCAGTTCTGATTCAAATTTAGAAACGATGCATCCCTCTGGACACCGTCTGCCCCGCAGTCTAGACTGTTGTGAACGTAAACATGACGGAGACATCTTTTGAAAAAATAATCACACTTCATACAACTATTCACTGCCACCGGCCCCCCTTCCATGGTGGGTTGCCCCTTTCCTGCTCTTTGCATTGTCTCTAAACCCTGTGAAACATACAGTGAAACGACATAACAGAGCTGGACTCCAACCTATGATGGATGTTGAGTCCATTAGCAGGCCTACAGGGTCAAGGGTCGATGTTGTGCAAGTATGAGCTGAAATAGATGTCGTCAGTGTCTCATACCTGTGTTTACTTCATAGCTTACCTGGTCCTGTCACCTAAGGTCCTTTAAATAAGGATTCAAAGTTGATGTAGCCCTGTCCCGGTAACCTTCCCGGCTTCAGTAGTGGTGCCTATACGGGAATAATGAGGCAACACAAGTAATACTTAAGAGACAACTTCTCATTTACCTGAGAAAGAGACTTCTGGCAGCTAAATCAGTCGTTTCCTGGAGTGAATATGCAAGGCATTTGTTAGGTTCTGATCTTCTCAGTAAAAGAAGCAAAGTAAACATGTATATTGCAGTAGATTTATTGCACATCATTGACTGTAATATTAGGAAATCCTCACATGTTATTTAAAAGTTGTGATGTAAATTGACATGAATCTGCATTGTACATAGCCTATTCCGCACACACGCGGAGGAGACTTGATAAAGAGAGCTCAAATTCTGCAGTATACGCACGATATAATATAGGTCTCTCTATAAGTACCAATACTAACACAAAGCTTCGTATGCACTATTCTTGGTCATCAAGAGCAAATGTAATCACGTTTTGGTTGCGTTGTGCATTTTCAAGACAATAGACTTTCAGATAATATAGTCCCTTCTTATCTTGAAGTATCTTTTTGCGCTCAGAGAACTTAAAGTCCACAAAGGAGCAAAGATCCGGAGACACCCCCCCACTTTTGACTGCCTCAGCCAATTACCTTTTCCAGCGGGGATGCACGCCCGTGCCACATCACACACGCCCCTTCCTCGTCGAACTCGTTTTCTGCTCAGCAATAAATACCCTGTCCTACCTTCCATTCGGTCTTCGCAATTTGTCCTGATTTAGCTAAGTAGCAGCTTGTCCTGGGGTTGACGTCGATATACATCCAAGTAAGTGTAATTATGGCTGTTCTACCTCATCTTAGTTCTTGGATGGTATGTAGCTGATCGTGTTTACCATGTGGTGGGTGGTTTGCAACATCCAAAAAGAAAAGAAAATGCAATGATCGTATAGCTGGAGTGACTGTGAAGGATTCACAGAATGAGGAGCTGCATCGACATTTAATCTTGAAAAACAAATGTATCAAATTGCATTCATGAAACTGAGGTGTCTGGGTTGCTGCATTCATTTCCTTCAATCAATAAAATGGCAAAGGCACCAGTTGTGTAGGTCATATAGCTGCATTCACTGTGTGCAGGTGTTCAAATTCAACGTACTGCACACTTGTGAAAACTAAAATTGTTCCTAGTATTTGGACGATTTGCCCTTCGCTCCGTGTATTGCTTCAAATCTTGGCAAGGTCCACATGAACTGTGAACTTGTTTGTCCACGGAGAGAAGGCATGAATGGCCAGTCAACGGTGGACTAAAGTTCAAACTTCACAGAACAAATATTTACAGAGTCGGTGTGGAGGGTGCTGAGCATCGCACCTCTCTCCCTTTTTTATGTTTTGATGAGCAAGGAACCTGCAACCATTAAGGAACGTCTTGACTGGCTCACTTTCGCAATTAAATCATCTGTTTGTTTCTTCTTTCTCAACAGGATGACTCACCAGTTCCCATCCCTCTCTCCGGAGCAGAAGAAGGAGCTTGCCACCATTGCCCAGAGGATCGTGGCTCCAGGAAAGGGCATCCTAGCGGCAGATGAATCCACAGGTGAGGAGGTTGAGCTGGGTGATGCAGATGTTGTTGAGGTCGAATGAAGGATCTGGTCGAATTGCCGGTGGAATTCCAGAAGGCCTAGTTGCATAACTTGACCAACAACATTTTCTCCTCAAGGCACCATGGCCAAGCGCCTGCAGAAGATCAACGTGGAGAACACGGAGGAGAACCGACGGACCTTCCGCGATCTCCTCTTCTCCGTGCCTGACACCATCTCCAACTGCGTGGGCGGGGTCATCTTCTTTCACGAGACGCTGTACCAGAAGTCTGACGGCGGCGTCCTTTTCCCCCAGGTCATTAACAACAAGGGCATTGTGGTTGGCATCAAGGTGAGTAGAAAGGGGAGCGCCTCTCTCAAAGACTAAAGCTCAAGGCAGCATTTCTCCTCAGAATTGCATGGCCTAGCATTTACTTTGCTGCAATAGTGCTAAAGTTCGTAAATTGTGACCCCAAATGGATGAACAATCCACGTCTACTTCATGCTGCGCAGTTACATGGCCAATGAATGTAAACTTGTACTGGCCTAGTTGAGACCCTCTCACCCCTGTACACAATGTTTCAGTACACTGAGGACTTATTGACTGTACCTTGACCTCTGGTGGGCGTTCAGATCTTCAAAGCCTATTATTGTACCGTCCTTCCAGGTTGACAAGGGCACTGCTGCCCTCAATGGTACAGATGGGGAGACGACCACACAAGGTAAAACATTTCACCTCACAGGCGTTTGGGGACTTGAAGCCTTGGAAGTAAAAACCCATAAACTGGATGGCAACACTGGTTTATGTCAGTGTTGTCAACGAGATGATTTGTGCGTTGGCAAGCCGCAAGATGACCCTCCTCCTCCCCCCCCCCTCAGGTCTTGATGGTCTTTCGGAGCGCTGTGCTCAGTACAAAAAAGACGGGTGCGACTTTGCCAAGTGGAGGAGCGTTCTGAAGATTTCCGACGGCTGCCCGTCCGCCCTTGCCATCGCGGAGAACGCCAACGTGCTGGCCAGATACGCCAGCATCTGCCAACAGGTATCATCGCGGCCTCTATCGAATACTGTCCCATAACCAACCCCTTCCTCTTTCTACCCGTTGCAAAGTCATTGAGCTGCACGCAGAAGTTTGAAAGCGACTATGTTAAACTGTTCACGTGTTGCATTCAGAACGGCCTGGTGCCTATTGTGGAGCCAGAGATCCTGCCTGATGGCGACCACGACCTGCAGCGTTGCCAGTATGTCACAGAGAAGGTGAGTTATTATTTTAAACCTGGCAACCTTTGCTGTCAGTTAACCTCGAGAGGTGTCACCCGGTATGAGTATTAAATCATTTCAGCTCAACTCCTTTTAGTACTGAAGACAAATAGCAATGATGCCTTATGTGCAGCTTTTACTACAACCATTTCATGTACGGCCTCTCTCCCCATCCAGGTTCTGGCAGCTGTGTATAAGGCTCTATCTGACCATCATGTCTACCTGGAGGGAACCTTGCTGAAGCCCAACATGGTTACTGCCGGACACTCCTGTCCCAAGAAGTACACCCCTCAGGAGGTCGGCATGGCCACAGTGACCGCTCTGAGGCGCACTGTTCCTGCCTCTGTGCCCGGTGAGGGGGTGGACTGTCCCTGACAGATGCATGTCCAAAGAGGAATACACTGTCAATGGTTTCCAACCCTGGTCCTTGGGGAACACCTGTCCTGGATGTTTCAAATGAATGGTCATAAGCAGGCTACTGCAGAGCTGGATAATAACCCATTCATTTGAATCAGGAGTGTTGGAGCAGGGAAATGTCTAAAACATGCAGGACAGGGGTTCTTTGAGAACCAGAGTTGGGAACCACTGGTCGGTGGTGGTCGTAGTTGTGTTCAAGTTTGTTAAACTTGCTGATTCTGCGCTGACAATAAGCTCTTGTGTTTTTGAATTGATTACCAACCCTCTTATCACTTTGGCCAAAGTAAAACTGAATGAGCGAAAGGACCAGAAAAGTCAATGTGTCTGTCGTCCTCCCCAGGCATCTGCTTCCTGTCAGGAGGCCAGAGCGAGGAGGAGGCCACCCTGAACCTCAACGCCATGAACCAGACGCCCCTCGATCGGCCATGGAAGCTGACCTTCTCTTACGGCCGTGCACTCCAGGCCTCTGCCCTTGCTGCCTGGCAGGGCAAGGCTGCCAACAAGAAGGCTGCCCAGGAGGCGTTCATCTCCAGGGCCAAGGTGAGGCTGGGTGTCCATCTCAATACACTAATGACATCAGGCATCATTTGTGCCGATTCCTCGGGTATAGGCCTCTAGGCACAAGGGCAACGGTGGTGACACTTAACCCCAGTATTGCACTGCCCAGGTTTTCTTCAGCATTGCAGCTAGTTCTGGATTTCTTTATTGCTTTTGGAATGGACTGGACAGTCCTGGAGTGTAATGTTTAGAATTTGAAGGTCCAGGGTGTTTTGTATTGTGAGACCCGGATCAATGTTCCCCTTTCTGTTCCAGAACAACAGCCTGGCTTCCAAGGGAGACTATCAGCCTTCGGGTACAGCCGACCAAGCTTCAACACAGTCACTCTACACAGCCAGCTATGTCTATTAAATCCTAGCCTAGAAACATGTGGAAATGTCTTCAATATACCAAATGGCAGTTGTATTGCAGGCAAAATGTGAGATTTAGTTCTCCCGCCAGTTGACCCGAATCAGCGGGAAAATAAAATGTGAACATCATGAACTAGTGTTGTACCAGTCAATTCGGGTCACAAGGAAAGCTAAGAGGAAACATGCATGCAAATCTTTCCATGTGAAGTCGGGACTTTTTTTGCACACATTTGATTGTGGCTCCGACTGGTCCTGTTTGGCCAGGTGCACCAGTCAAGCCTGCGTGTTGCAGAAGCGCTCTAGGTGAAGCTAGGGCAGACGGCTTTGGGATGGTCTAGGTGAAGCTAGGGGTGGTAGAGGGGCGTGTGTGTGTGTGTCGCTCCTCATCAGAAGGGATGCCTATACTCCAGCAGCCTGCTCACCATGTTGGAGTCCCTGAGCCTGCCAGCAGTGAGCAGGGCATTATGGCTGTTAGTCTAACAGATCCAAGGCTGCAGCTCTGTATGGATACTTACCTGAGGGAGGATTTATTACTGGGTCAAAGTCAGATAGGTGGTTAAATCTTAAATCATGCATTTTGGAGTGGTGAATTAAGAGACTCTTCGGTATTGTGGGTGTTAAGCATGAATGTAGGGTGAAGTATGACTGAATGAATAATGTCAACGCCTATCCTGATGTGCTCCATAAAGTGGCTCCCTTTTTAAATGCAGGATACTACGTGGTACAGTGACCTCAGACAACATGTCAATAGAATCATGACCAGAACATGTCTAATAATCACTAGTTTGAGTCACCCTGTAAGGGATGCATTAAAAAAAATCACTTTCATTGGAAAAAATACTGCGACATAGACAGCGGTGTGTATCACCTGTGCTTTAGAAATGTACTAAGATGTCATATTTGGATGATATTTGGAGTAAAAAGGGGACTGCCCTGTTTATGTAGCTTTTAAGCAAGCAAGCTCGCCTTATGTTTATGGCCAGGTATGGAGTGGACTCAAAGCGAGGCTTCTCAAGACAGCTCATATGCCAACATGTCCAGCTTGCCTTTCGCACAGTCGTTGAGTGGACTTCGCATCGTAATCTTCGTAGTTCATGTCTATCTTGAGTCTCTGGATGTCTTAACATGTGGATCAGTGTGTTTCTTTGACGCATATGACAGTAACATAGATGAATAGATCGGCTACTGATAATACTTTATTACACAAGACCATTTCTGAATACATGTAAAAGTGTACATGGCCGTTGGTATCATTTGGTCTTTAGCCTGCACATTGCTAAAGAAATGAAGAAATAAAACAAGTCAAAGCGACAAACGATTCAACCACTAGGTGGTAGGATATGCATACAACATGTACTTTAGGACAAGGTGAGAAACCACTATGATCTCAATACGTAGTACCTGAACTGTGTTATGTCAATTTGAATATTTGGAAGGTTTAATCTCCCACTCAGGACTCACAGGGCACGGTGAGGACAATCTGAAGAGAGAAACACGAACAACGAAGAGGTTCATGTCAAATATCAAAAGTCTACCCGCATGGTCAATGGAACAAATCTTCAGTTTAATTGTGATGCACAATTTGTTTTGATGAGCTCCACAAATATAGCATGTTTGTGCGTTACACCAATTGATCGGGCATCAGTTTACCTGGGTTTTGGAGGACTTTAAAGCGAACCGCGCTATAGTTGACAGAAAGATTAGAATCCCCGACACACAGAGCGAGCAGGAGAGCAGTATTGACTCCAAACCTTGAATTTGAGCCTGAGAACACACGCAGTAGAAGGGAACTTAATTTTTAATACACATTAAAACACGTTCTAAAAACGGTTTTAACATTATTTACCTCCTGGTATGTCTGCCATTTGTTATGTTCCGGATAACCCATTATGTTGGCATGGCCAATGCTGATGGTTCTTTGGAATAAGCTTACCACAATGCCAAGGAGCGTGACCACATACATGGCCAAGCACGCTGTCACCTACAGAGATAAGAGCCATTTAGTCCAAGAAAAGAGATAAGAAAACGAATGGAAATGGCGATTGGCCCTGAAGACGAAATGGAAACGTACCGTTTTCTTTGAGGGATGCATCTCAGTGTAGATGGACAGGATTCCACAAGTGATAAACTATCAGAAAAAAACACAGGACTCTTTGCACAACAAGCCACTATACAAATCTATTTGGCGATCATAAATGTAGCCGTAGCAAGTTAGCGCTATGAACCTATAGCACATCAGGTTCCCTTTGCCTTTTTTGTTATATACTGACAAAACCTTTCCCCCCCAAAATGTTTGGACTACAAACAAAGCTTCATATGGACTACAAAAGAATCACCGCACTGGCTTATCACAGTAAGATGTGCTGTCCCTGGTGTACTATACCAGGGCTCCCTCCCAGAAAGGGATGTAGGTGAAGGTGGAGTTAAAGCTGTCCACTCTCAACAGCCCCAAACCCATCTGCAGCTCTGCACAGCCAAGTATCAGGATTGCAATCTGACGCATGGAAAGAGAGGACACAACACAATAGAGCCTTGTTGTGAAACAGATTAGGCTAGTCTTTCTCCCCCCCAAACCCACAACCCACCCCAGCCCCTGTCCTGTCCTCGTCTTACAAAAACAATTGCCCATGCTGGTCGAAGAATCCAGTTCTACCAGGAGAGATTGTGTACATTTGCCACGGCTGGTTCTTCTCACCCCGAGGCTTTTGGGTTCTCCTCTGATGAAACGATGAAGAGGTTTGTTGCCCATCATGGTTTTCTTGACCTGTGTTTCCCCCTCTCCATCCCCCTGTCTTCCTGTGGTGTCTGCTGCTGGGACCTCCATGGTAATACACAAAACACTAGAAAAAGACTAAATAGGTTGCTGTTCTTCTGTTTAGGGTCGGATCATCAAGGCAAAATGATGTATTATTGTTTACTATATTATGATACATTATTAAGCAGTTAGTTACTATGCTTATTAGTACTGATTTTTAAAAGCCATGTTGGGTACAGAGGATTTTCTACATGAAGTAGTGTTGCAGATTCCAACACAAGAAACCTAAGTTATGTTGTTATGAAAGCAAGAAAAAGTGAAGCATCAGGATACGACACGTCTTAGTTCACAACAATTACATGTTAGCTAGGAAGAGCAGTATAGAAAAGTAGTTAAGCGCAAACAGCGAACCCACCCTTTTTCCAAAGTTCTGCTGAGAAAAATATGTCCGAAACCAAGGGGAAGGGATGAAGGAGGGGGCGGGGGGGGGGAATGTTAGAGGGAGCAGGACCCTGTGAGTGCAATTTGAGATTTTGTGAGGTCCAGAAGAAATGGGGGCGGGGGTTTCAGTTGTCAAGAGGAAGTGAGGACACATTAGAGAATGCATCGGTGTGGGCTAACCACACCACTTCCCCTCTGAGGAAAGGAAAGGAAAGAAATCAAGCGTGTGTTGGTGTGTGATGAAGAGAACGAATCTAATGAGGGTAGAGAGGGAGGCTGCCAGCTCAACAAAACACACCGAAAAGCCCTCAGATGTTTCTTCTCTTGAATCTTTATTGCAGCACTGACAGCTTAGATCATTGCAAGAAGTGATTTATTGTGAAGTAGTTATGTTTTAAGATATAAGAAAAATCACCAACATTTCCTTTTGTGTGGTGTACGTATATGGACATAATTGTTACTATGGCTTGCTGTGTCTGCCAAAATGCATGTGTTTGTAAAACAATGAATGGTGTGTATATGTAAACATTACATCCATTTTTAATATGTCACATATACATTCAACACACCCCACAGTGAATGGTAGAATGCAATTAACTCTAAACAAAAAAACAAGTGACAAACGACACAGAACACGACAACATTAGCACAAAGCCGATACCAGAACAACATCACATTCTTCTCCGGGTGCACGTATCCTAACATTACTCTAAACGCCGCCAATAAGCGTGGAACATGGTTTGAATTCTGCCAACACCGCTTGTCAGTTGTCGCCCAGCTCAACTCTCAGGGTCACCGGGGTCGACGAAGCCCCATGTGGAGCAGCTTCTCAGTCTCACCGTGGCCTGGCTCTCACACCCCTGACACCCGACCCCAAATGCCAGAGCTCAGATGCCGTGCCCCCTGATGACGCCTCACTCAAGGAGTTGGGGGGGAGGGGTCAAGGGTCAACTCTAGCACTGTAGCTCTGCCATCTAGACACAAGCACCACTAGTGCCATGTCCTTTCACACGGTGAAGCCCCAGCCCTTGTTTCAAATGGTGGAGTTGGATGTAGAGACTGTAATGTTAACTCAGGCATGGACTTTCCTTTCATTGCTACCCGTACTGGAAGACAGGCCACACCAACACCAAGATGGCAGGATGTGAATGTTTCTGGAGAAACACCCACCTGTCCCACCTTTCACCCCTAACCCAGCTGAAAATATCTTTGGTCCTCTCTTCCAGAGGGTAACGTTTATGGCACTCTGACATCTTGTGAGTGTAAGATCATTCCTCACTGTGTTCTCCACCCCAGCCAAGCTGGGCAGTGTGCTGATGGCGACAAACTTTAAACTGTCATACAAACTCTTTGACTTGATTTATACCTCTACACCATCTGATCTAAGTACTCAGCCCAGTAAATCATCCCAACCTTTGAACAGCGAAATTATAACACGGAACACGACCGCTTCCCAATCTTCTATCTTTGATGATCATTTAAACGTTGCAGGACAAATCCTTTATCATTCCAGTGATAATGGTCCCTGAGTTTCTGTGAGAAATCTCTGCCGGGCCCAGATAAAGAATCTGCTTGGGTACCGCTGGAGTCCTGATCCCCACCCCAACCCACACCACAATCACATCACCCTATCATTCCATAGACATGAATCACACAAAACAATCGCGACGATTCTATACAAAACTGGACTGTACCTATTACAAACTACAACACAGGGCTCCCTGATTTCCAAGATTGAACATGAAAAAGCGCTGTCGTCGCTCTTCTGGCGGTTGGGATTCTTCTTGTCGCGCCCGCGCCTCTCGCCTCCATGTGCCCTCTCCTTAGTTGAACTGGGAGAGGAAGTAGGCCAGGTCGTAGTGCGGGGGGCAGTGGAGGCCCAGGCCTTGACACAGAGCCAGCAGACGCTGGCGCGCGCGGGCGGCACTATGCTCATCTCTCACCCCAACGTTGCAGAACGGCTCCTCGTACTCGCCCGAGATGAGCTCGTCCTCGGCTGCAAACTCGTTGAGGCACAGCGCCCCCTCCTGGTGGAGCCGACGCAGCCGCTCGGGGCTGGCCGTGCCTCGCAGTGCCTGGAGGTGCTGGGACACTACGCACATCACCCCGGCAAAGTGGCCGCGCGCCGGGAGCTCCGTGGCCGAGGGCAGCCGTGGGCGCAGGCCGCAGGCCACCATGAAGGAGGCCAGGAGGATGTCGACGCCGTACAGCTGCCGGATCCAGTCGCGGAGGTAGAAGCCCCCCATACGGGCGTTGATCTCGATGAGGCGCGGGCCGTGCTCCGTCATCTTTAGCTCCACGTTGTAGACGCCGTCGTGCAGGCCGCAGCCCAGGCAGGCGTGGTGCGCCGCACGGATCAGCTGCGCACGCTTGTCTGGGGCCAGGCCCGAGGGCATCTGGGCAGCCGTTTCCGTGAAGAGGGGCGCCCGGGTGGGGCCGTTGTCGGACACGAAGGCCCCCTCCAGGCAGCCGTCAAACAGGAGCAGGTCCACGTCGTGCTCTGTGCCTCCTACGTACTCCATCAGCGTCATGGCGTTGCCCCAGCCCAGCCCGATGCCGGGGTAGTCCGTCTCCTCCCGCAGGTCCCCAGCGATGCGCTCAAAGTGAGCCAGGCTCTCTGCCTGGGAGTTGACCTTCCTGACGCCCACTGCCCCCGCTCCGTACTCCAACTTCATCACGGCGGGGAACCTGACCGTCCCTGGTCCTGGCACAGCCTCCCCAGGTAGGGTGGTCCCTCCCTGGACGGCCTTCTCCAGGTCCAGGGCGCTCTCCACGTGAGCGCAGGGTACAGCGTAGGAGCTGGGGGAGGGAGAGAACAGCAGTGGGGACTGACAGAGAGAAGTAGAGTGGGACTCCGAGGAGGAGGGGGGGGGGCTGGATGAGTGGAAGAGAGGATAAGCGTTGTCTGGTTTGCCCAGAAAGAGGTCGCCCCTGTCGAAGTCGGCCATGGCTCTCAGACTGTACCCCTCCATGTTGACCATGTCGTGGACGGCTCCGCGTCCTCGTTCTCTCTCCCTCGTCTCCAGACCATCCGCCTGGCCAGACAGAAGCTCGTCTGGGGCTGGATGGACCCCCTTGGACTTCACCAGACCCAGCAGGTGCTGGTGGGTGCGGCTCTTCTCTTTGGCGATGCGGACGGCCTCGGGGGGGGGGCCTCGCAGGCCGAGCCTGTCGCAGACCAGCGCCGTCAGGACCACGCAGTCATCCCAGAAACACACGCACCCATCGGGGTGCAGCCCAGAGGACATCAGCCAATCGCAAATGCGAACACAGTTCTGGTCGTCCCGACGATGGTCTGGGAGGTCGGGCAAAGTGAGGAAGTGATCGACCATTTGGAAGGCAAAATGGGCAGGGTCGCTGTCAACTAACAGGATCTAATTGGTTGAGAGAGAGAGACAGTGGGTTAGCTAGACATAAAGCACCTTCCAAATCATTTCACGCTGATCATTTTTTGGGAATATGAGCAAGCATGTCTGGTACACATCACAGCACATGTAGCAGTCTGGAACCAGAGAGCTCCATCACCTGGAGTTTGTAGCGCTGGGCTTGCTCCCAGATGAACTTCTTACTGTGGGCCCCGGCCCCCACCACCAGCACAGTCCGGCCCTGCATCAGGTAGCTGTGGGAGCGGGTGAAGGGGGTGAGGAGGAGGGTGCCCTGGCAGCTGTCGCTACCTCTGCTGCAGTTGTTGACCTCCAGCTCTGGGAAGGAGGACTGGAGGCAGAGGGTGGGGTGGAGGCCCAGAACCACTGGCTCCAGGAAAGGGCCCTTAACAGTGAACAGAATGTCCACTCCTGTTCCAATGGCACATCCAGGAAAAGGTATAAATATATCTTAGAACAATTATAATGATGATCGTAATAATGGTAATAACAGCAATAAGAATAACGTGTTTAATTTATATAGCGCCTTTCAAGAGCTTAATGATGTAATGTTGTATGTATGTTGTTTGCAATAGCAATGCAATCACACTTAAACAAAATGAGAAAAGTAATGAACAATCAAAAACTGAAAACGAAATACACAGTAAGGATAGGAGTCGCTGGAAAAAATGCGCCAGGACTGATGAGGCAAACAGAAACCAGATATGTTTTTGATTGAGACATGAACTTATTTAGATAAAGCATGTCTTCATTTTATTGTTACCAGTGTGCATATAGAACGGCACGCGGTCAAACGACCGAAGACACGTTACCTATCATGTCGGTCTGAGCGCCTGTCCCACCGCGACGCTGCTCGGACATCCCAGACTCGGTTGCCATGACGACACGGAGGCAAGCCAGGGCGCTGTCGGTTGCTATGCGACGGAGAGAAACGGCCAGGGCGGGGTCGGTGAAACCGCACTCGGACATTGTGGTCTCCAGAGACTGAGCCAGGGAGTGACTGTGAGAAAGAGGGGTGTCGGACGCACCCACTTTGCACACCAACTGAGAGAGAGAGAGAGAGAGAGAAATGGACACAGACCATCAGACAGCGTTATTAGTGCTGTGTGTGCCGTCCGCTTCTCCTTCGTCTCTCCTCCTGCTCTTTTACTTCCTCCTGTCACTCCTCCCACCGCCCTCTACTCTTTAGCGTTCCGCTAGACCTCCTCCTCTCCCTCTATCTCACCTTGTAGAGGAGGGGTACGTCCTGAGGAGAGCGAGTGACGATGGCGCACAGTCTGAAGACCAGGTCAGGGACCTGAGGACTGCAGTCTGACACACAGAGACAACAACAACCTCACCATGGTCACTCAAACTAGCTTTCCAGCTGAATAAAGTCCCGCCCCCTCTGTGCAAATGCAGCTTCTGGAGCTCTAGAACTCGCACGCTGAACGTAAACATCCAGGTAAAACCATGCTCCACCCCCCCTCCCCCACAACCTTACCCTCTCCTGTCCTTGCTAAAGCCCTTACCGGTATACTGCTCCCAGGTGCGGCCCTCGACTCGAGCCCCAGGCTTCAGGGGGGGGATGTAGGCCTCCAGCAGCACGGCCTCTCCAGGGAGCAGCTGGGAGAGCAGCGGGCCCACGTGGGCCAGCACCTCCTCCCTGGAGCTCCTAGACAGGAAGACAGGGGGGGCAGTGGCGCCCTCTGTGTCACAGGCAAACCTGCCACCGCTGCATCGGAGGACCACCTTGATAAGACCACGTCGGGCAAGACGGTGAAGCGTTAGCCGTTACCATTGCTAAAATAACGACTGTTTATCGGCCTGCCTGATTGAGGCACAATACGAGTTGTGTCTGTGGCGACGTAGGCATACAAGTCGTGTAGATAACCCTTAAGCCGACACCCAAACAAGCTAGACACCCAATACATACCCTGTCTGACTGCATCACACCGTCAGACTCCAGGAAGGACTCCACCTTGTTCCTGACAGAGTCCATCTCTTCCTCCTCCGCTCTCATTCCCAGGTGCACCACCTCCACCCTTCCTGTTCTTCCCTCCTCGATGCCCATTTGGCCTGAGGGCATCAGAAGGGCCAGGGTAGGCGGGCACGTGATGTTGGCTTTCTGCAGCAGAACCCTGGTGACCAGGACATCTCTCCAGCACCTCCCCAGAGCTCCGGAACCTCCGGCCGGGCAGTCTGTCTCCCGGGTCATATCCTCCTCCGCCCATGGGTCACATGACAAGAAGTATGTGACCTTGCGCGGGGGGTTGAAGTTGGAGAGGAAGGTGCGCCCCCCGAGGTCAAAGGTGACAGCCTTGTGGACCAGGAGCGAGGTGGACGCGCGAGAGAGCCAGGAGGGAGACAGACACAGCAGAGCGTCTCCTAGGAGGGAGGGAGGGAGGGAGGGGTCCATGATGGACAGCGGGACAGACTCATCACATACAGTTTGTAGCATTTATTTATATCATATCACATACAGTTTGTATCATTCATCCAACCTACTCACTTTTCTCTTAAGCAGCTCTGATGTTTTGCAGATTAAATAACACAAAACCTCCCACAAAGAAAATATTCTTTTATATATATATATTCCTTTTTATATTCTTTATAAAATGGGGACTCAACATCTTTTCCACAAACAGTGCAAACAGCAACCTAACAACTTTCTGTAGCAACCCTCCAAAACTAGCACTGCTTTCTTTTAGCTAATCATTTCATAACACCACTACCTGGATTAGCAGAGTAAAAAAAAACTGTTCTTATGAGATGTAGTGTACACATGTATATAGTAAATATAAGGCCTAACATTTCAGGAAAATCCTAATTGCAAGGATTTTCTAACTGTTGTTGGTCATAACAAAAGAGGGCAAAAGAGCAGATATTTCTGTATAAATAGAAAGGAAGGGGTCAGGGACATTCTCTATCACATGTCAACATTCAGAGACACTAGCAGCTTCCCATCAAACACGATCAGTCTCCAATCAGAAGGCTACAGGTCAGGATTAGGAGGGCAGCCAACAGACATGATGCTCTACTGTTCCATGACGGTGTTGTGGAGGCAACTGCAGCTATAGTGCTGGGGTCACCCTTGGCAGTGATGGTTCCTTGCGTATTAAGTGCTCTTCTGTTGTCCACCAGAACTCAACACCTATCAGCTATTAGGGGTGTAGTACTGATGAATATCTGCAGTTGCCTCCACAATGCCATCGTTGAACAGTAGAGCATTGTGTCTGAATAAACTGCTTTTGTGGACTCAAAGTAGCATTACGATTCCTAGATGCCCCCCTAACAGTTCTGCTGATAACTAACTTGGGTTGGGGGTTGGATTTGAAGATAAGAATATATGTTTCACTGACAAGTAGAAGACATGGAGTAATGACAGGCTTACCAAACCACTTTCAAAGGACTTCTTGGAATGAGAACGTGACAACCGTCCTGTTTGTGTCACATATGCATCGTCGAACAACAAATTCCTTTAACAAGCCGCATAACAACCAGTGGTGTATTAGATTACCATGTACCCTCCCCCCCTCCTTCCCCTCCTCCCCCAACTACAAGAACACCTGTTGTGGGCTTTTCCCCAGCTAATGAGCTCCTTCACATATTCAAGTGTAGTGCTGGAGGTAAAGTTGGGGTTTTGTTACCTGGACTTCTTTGTCCAGCCTCCAACAGCAGAGGCAGATAGGGAAGGGGGGAGCCGAGGACACAGATGCACAGCTCCGAGTGACTCACACCTGTGGGGACAAAACTAGTCAGTAGACAGAACGTCATTATTGCAATGTGGTTTTGTTTGGGGGGGGGGGGGATTTGTGTAAATCTTTTGTACGATGTGAGCCTTTCATAGGGTATATGCTTGTGAATGTTTGTGAATCCCATAAGCTATGACAATTTGATATTGTTGTGTGGTAAAACATTTGAATATGAATTTGGAATGGAAGTTTGGAAGTGCCACCTGTTGATCCGCAGTCAAATGGTAAATTAATGCTCTACCACTGAGTAATGTCTTTTTTAGTGGTATAATAACATGCTTGATTTGGATATTGCCATAACAGTGATGCAACCAGTACGAGTATCAAAAACAAACAGACTTGATTTCCATACGTTCACACAAAAGTTCATTCTGACCGGAAAGAGCTCCTTGACTTGTGCAGTCATTTCAAGAAACACAACTAACAGCATAACTATCACCATCCGGCAAAGTTCCCAGCAACATTGTTGGAGCTATATAATGTTCCATTGGATTCGACTTCACTCTGCAGATGGTGGTCCTCACCCTGCGGCAGGTCCAGCGTTCCTGGCAGATCTATCTCCTTCAGAGCCTTCTGGAGAGTTTGGAACAGTGGCCCCTCAGGGCTGGAGGACCACGCTGCCCTCGGCCCTCCGGCGCTCCCACTCCCCTGGAGGGGAGAGGGGAGGCAGGGCCTGGCAGCTGTGATGCTGGGGAGAGAGCTGAGAGAGAGCTGGATGGAGGGAGAGAGGACGAGGACAGGGGAGGGTTCGCAGAGCGGATCAGCAACAGGCAGTAGTGTGAGTGGGCAGGATCCAACATATACTGTGGAGAACTAACTAAACAAACTATGTCCTCCTGCTGCACTGGGTGTGGCTGTAACATGAATGCTCAGGAGCGTCCGCTCACCAGAGAGGTTTCCCTTTGCATATGCATATCCAGCATGACACCATGCAAGGTCACGCGCGGGACTCTTTCCAACGGATGGCAACATGAAAGTACACATCAGACCTATATGAGGGCTAAGAGGATCAAACGTGTGCTACACATGGAGGGCTACAGTGGTGCGCCTTCGTCATAGATATTCACCTCAGATTTGGGGTTAGGTAATTATTGACTTCCTTTAATAGCCACGCTGACTTCAAGATAACTCTCTAAAGCAAGCTAATGGTGTGTGGCTGTGTGTTTGCGTACACACAAGTCTGTTTTCGTTCCTGCTGATGACTCGACAATACCTATTCCACATGGTGGTCCTCGCTTGCTCCACACCTTTCTATTTGCCCAACACCAGAAGTGTTTATATACTTCTGTGGATAGTCCTGTCCTACTGTAACTAACCCACATCTGGGAGGTCAGCCAACGATGAAATGGGGGTCACAGTCAAGTGAAATTAAAACCTGTGACCTTCTACAGCAGAGGTCAAACATCTACTATCGGGGCAAGGACAAATTCCTTAAAGTTCAAAAACAAATATTTGGCAATTGTTCAAGTTTTGACATACTTGAAACTCGTAATAATTCACAGCCTCGTCTTTGAGATCCACGCCACAATATCTGCTGCAAAGCCACTCTGATGTGTCTTGTAAAAAAAAAAGCTGCCTAGACAATAAAACAATCTACAGTAGATTCGCAAGACATGTTAAGTTATAAATACACACTGGCAAAGGCTACAACCCCTCCTGCTCTCTGCCGCGTTCGCACACACACTCTCAGATTTACTTACACTATAACCTTCGTAAATCAGATGTGGGGCTATATTTAACACAAACGCTCCCACCGACAGACAGACATACAGGCTGCCAACACACACTAATGTAACTTCCCTATTACGACAATGACATTGCAGAGGATCTGCTCTGTGGCACCTTGCAACGTGACAAATAGCTCCAGGTGAACTCAACTCTGGACACACATTTCTGTTTGTTTCTCAGCCCCCCCCCCCCCCCCCCCCCCCCCCCCCCCGCCTCCACTCCACCCCTTCCCTTCCCAACCGACTTTTGACAGACTTCGCTGCCATTCATCTATCTGTCAGTTAACATGACCCCATCTGACTTTTTTTTTTTTTTACCAACTACAATTTTACACATGTAATATTCACTGATTTATCCAGCTTGAACTTTAAAAATGCATCTTTGGCAACTTTTGGCTGTCAATTAAAGCAACAACAAAAAATGTGCAGGCAAAAATACCTACACAGTACTATATTAATATACCACCAGAAATTATGAAGTTATATTATTTTACATGCCCATCATTAACGTGCAAATTTTTAATAGAATGTGCCCAACGCCAAACTCACCATGGTGACTGCTGTGACCAAGTGGCAACCTGGAAATGACAGAGAGAAGGTTGGAAAAAAGAGGAAGGGAGGGAGGGAGAGAATCTGTCTCAGTGGGAGGGAGTATGAACATGAAGCTAATCATTAAAGAGTAACCAAACACCTAAACCTCTTTTCGGATTTATACATCTGTGATGACATACTCATAAACGACTTCAATCATCCTGATCTTTTTTTAGGCCGATCTTTACAACAAAAAAACGGTATTATTTGGTGGTAAATGTCAGTTCCATATGCGGTTGGTTGATAACATTTGAACAACCTTGCAGGCTATTGTGTACGTGCCTTTTGGAGGTACTTTGACAGGGAGGGGTTGTGTGATTTTTGTGGTTGTGCATCACTTCGAGCATAACGAAGCCCCGAATTCATATTCAAGTTAAACTTAATTTGAAGAACTGTAGCCTGCATATTCTAAACACTTGGAATCGATACAATGCGTGTCATTTAAATATATGGATTAACGTTTAGTGGGGTTTTTTATTAGTTATCAGTGAGTTTACTTCAGTTATTTTGTTAGATTAATCCTATGAATGACCGTCACCATTACAATTTTCAAAACAGATTAAATTCTTCACTCTCTCCTATGTAAATACCGCGCCCGCCTGAATTGTTCGATTTTTGGTGGCCTATCTTTTTAAAGCTACAAGAAAAATCTTAAATTACAGTTTTAACTGATTCTAAAAAAAAATGGTCTCACACGAGGAACAAGCATGGTCATCGGGGCCTGCAGCACTGGGGCGGAGGACCTCAAGCTCGGTCACAAGCGACAAACCGTTGCAGCTAGTTGTTCAAACTCTAGCTAACCGTGAGCTAGCACAGCTATGTTGTATACATCAAATGCACCGACCGCAGACTACTCATTGAAATGCGAGCACACTGGAGTACATTGAGCGGGCATACCTGCACACTGACTAAATGAAATTTGCAGTTGGAAGAAACAGTTGTTGTACCAAAAAGTATAGAAGTCGTCGCCACTCTCTGCCTGTACTTGTTGATAGCCTAGTTAGTTTAGAGAGACCAGTGTGGAATACTGAGCACATTGGAGTATGAACAGCGATGGAGCTTTATTGGTAGCTAGTTAGCTAAGAGTAGCTACAGTTTGTACATTGAAGGATGTCTGGTCAAATACAAAAAACTCCCAGAAGAATTGTGGCCACAATGCCTCGGTACCCAGAATGCCCTGCTGTGGCAAGCTGGAAAGGCGACTTCGTTTAGAATGTTATCTTAGATAGGCATTATTTGATATGTGTAACGTAGTCGTCTGTTTGAATAATTTGAGTAGTCACCCTGATTCTGAAGGTTACCTAGATAGTTGTCACTACAGAATCCAAATTAAGATGTGGGCGCAGTGCGTGAAAGGTCAGACGGGCAATATATGCACATTAATAAAATTAATTGCCGTCAAATGTATGGGGTGCCCATTCTTAAGATGTGAATCTCGCTGAAACAGCATTGCTTAGGCTAAACCTAGATAGCTTAGCACGATAGCATACTGGCACGCGCTCGTTTATAAAGGTTAAGGTTTATTAGTAGTTACATAGCTACGAACGCAAATTTATTATACAGGACAAGAGGAAAGTCAACAAAATTAATTTTCCAGATTCACCCAAAATAAATATAATGTTAATATATGAAATTTGTCAATTTTGTCAATTGTATTTACATAGTGATAACAACGGCACCGTTTACCCATGTTTAACTAATCGGCATATTGGGTGTGTTTGTCTTTGGCAAGCGAGCTGGCTAATATAAAGTGAATACCAATTTGTTTCCAGGAGATATGCGGGGAATGTTGTCTACAGCTAATGCAGGACAGAAAAGGAGCAGGGACGGGCATTAAAACCCTTAGCCTTTTCATATTTCGCCAGCAGAAATAGCCAACATCACTAGGTGCGCTTTGATACACACTTGCAAGTTTGCACGTTTGCGGGCGTGTCTGTGTGAATTCGTGTGAGCACGTACGCTGTAGAAGAGCCCGCAGAATGAATGAGAAGCATTTGTCATCAAGTATTTACGCTAAACGGAAATGCTCGCATGTCATGAAAACATCCGACATTGGTGACTTGCAATGCCTAGTAATACATAAAAAATACTGTTACATCAGCGGGTATAATGGAGTTGAAGTCCTCAATTAAAACACTCCGAACTTTTTTGGGGCCACCAGTAAGTCAACCTGGGACAGCGTCTGCTGCGTTTCTATAAAGGAGCGTGAGGTCGAGTGGACACTCCCAATGCTATCAGGTACCTGCAGGTGCATGCCACTGAACACACAGGCACGCCATACACAATCTGTCTTGTTTGACTTCTAAGATCGAATATTAGAAATAGAACGTTACAAAGGAAATAGGTAGAGTACTTTATATTCTTGGCACACTATAAAGACCAAAACATTTTTTCTTAGAAATGTATAGTGAGTAATTAGTATTGTGTAAGAGTGTTAAGTCAGACAACAAACGAGTTCTCAAGCTTCTACAACCAATATAAATGAATCAATTACATTCAAATTTGCCATAAAAATACATCCTCATACAAATAACTTTATTGTATAACTGTACAGACCTTCCACAGGGGAGATGATATATATAAAACACTTTAAACATATACATGTGTGCGATGGCAAGAATATTATGTACTGATCAGAAACAGTATACTTGAAGTACTTGCTGGCCGAGACTGAGTCCTATATGCAAGATGTCAGCAGGGGTGGGGTTTAGGGGTCAGTGGAGGTCAGGGGTCAGTGGAGGTCAGGGTGTACTGCAGGAGGTATGTCGCTCTCAGACGCATCTCTCCCTCGCTGTTGTACTGAATTGCCTCTAACAAGGGTAGCCCACTCTGTTGCACAAACTCCTCTGCTACCTACAAGGACAAGCATTTTGACAGGAAAGTATTATTCATGGTTTAAGCACTTGGTGGTGGAAGGTATACATGTATCTTTTGTCTGCCATCGTGAGTGTGTCGCTGCTTGTACCTGTGAACTGCTGCTTAAAAGCATGTGGAGAACTTCCAGACTGAGGGTCACCATATCTTGGTCGGCCATCTTGAGTGTGGCACATAGTGCTGGCAGCAGACCTGTCTTGACCAGCTGGGTGCAGTACTCACTTCCTTTATGAGCCGCGTTACCCAGAATCCTTAACACCTGCTCTCAACAAGAAGAGTTGAACGAGGGGGCTGAATGAAGAAAATGTTGAAAAGATTGCAGGTATAGTGTCTTTTACAGGTTGGACTGACCATAGTGTTGATGCCTCGGGAGAAAGGCAACATCTGAATGAGACCAGGAACCAGGTTGAGAAACAGCAGGGATGAGCAGAGCCAATTGGAGTCAGCTGAGAGAGAAAGAGATGCAGATCAAAGCAGCAGGACTTAAGGACTTAACACACGGGTATCTTTGCAAAAGAGTTCAACTAAGTCATATGATGTCCCTGAGGTGGAAACAAAACAGGTTTTTGTTTCCATGAGAACAGCGATCAGGCCTCAAGTTTTATTTTAAGTTTGATGTGATATTACCCTACAGTCAATATTTGTGTTCAAAATTCCGGGAGACAGGTGTGTGTGTTAGTGATGTTTCTGATTACCTGGTAGCTGGTATTTCATTCTATATTACTTGAGACAACTGTCAACTCACAAAAACAGCTTCACTCCGTATGCCTGCGCATTCATCCGTTAACTGTACATAGCTGGACACGTCGTCCCTTTTCATTGTGAGAAATACAAGGAGCTGCATGACAAATGGCTGGAATGCCATGGAGTCTCACTGCAAATAAAGAAGCGCTGCGAGAGGGTATATGAGCTCACCTGTGATGTTGTTAAGGACCCACAAACTCTCTCTGGCCAAGGCTGGCTGGGTCTGCAGGAAGGCCTGAGTAAACGCACACAGAGCGGCCAGGAGACGAGCGTCTCTCAGATGAGGCTCTAACTCGCTTGGTGGTCCAGAGGACAGCAGGTTCCCCACACAGCGCAGCAGAGGCCAGATTAACTGTGATACGAGAGGAAATGGAAAACATTGGAAAATGTTGATATTATATTTAGTGCAGTTGAAGACGAAATCTTTGGATCCAGATCTTCCTGTACCAGCTCTATGCCCTCTTGTTTGGTTCCTTCAGCCACGGCGCCACCCAGTGTCACCAGAAGGGTACTGCACTGGGACAGAGCCCCTTGAGCCAGCAGGGCACCATTGTCCACATTACTTCCAACAGAGCAGAAAGACAAAGAAAAAGATGAAACTCCACAGACAGGTTAGATATAGTGGCCATCGTTATTGCTGTATCCAGCCAAACCAAAAAGCTGGACACCGAGACAATAACAGCAAGGGTCTCACCTGCAAACGAGGTAGTGCAGGCACCAGGCACACTCAACGGCAGGGGACAGACCGAACAGGGGGTCGACAGTCAGCACAGAGAGGAGGTGGGGAACCAACCCAGAGGCCAGGACTAGCCTGCATATGGGAATGGCAGAATGAACTGATGGACCCACTTGTAACCAGACAGACAGACACAGACAAACCCACAGCTAGATAGTGAGATACAGATGGAGAGACCGAAAGATGGACAGAAAGTCAGGGGGAGGGATGAAAAAAGAGGAAGAGCGAGCCGACAGTAGCGGAGAGGAAAGATAAGGACATCATAATTGCAATAAATTCATGGTATCAGAGAAATCCCGTTTCATGCGGTACTTAGTCCACTACTGACGAGGAAACCTTCTCTGCTGCATGTTTTGCTTGGAGGAGCTGGGAGAGAGTGAACCCCACTGCTTCCACCACCGCTAGGCTGGACCTCTGGATCTGAACACACACACACAATGTACACATTGTATCGAGATACAGTATGCACCCTATTAGGAAATATGCCAGCCTATTAACAGCTCACAATAAAAGGTATTGTATGGGTATTGTGAACAGTTCCTACCTGGATACAGTTTGCCAGCACAGGGATGAGACCCTGTGCCAGGAGCTTTTCTACAATAGCATCACTGTCTGGACAAAGGTTACCAAGAGTGTACAAACAAAGCTCCTGTGGAGGGGTGAACACACACACACACACACACAGGCATGAGATAAACATAACATCCACGCATTTATTGACAGTGCTTTCTGTGTGTATTTCGGTGCCCTTACTGTGAACTTGGCGCTCTGTCCAGACAGGTAGGTAAGGAGGTAAGGTGTAGCAGGCAGACACGCGGGCCCCACGCCAGGGTGGGGAGACTGGGACAGCTCGTGGAGACACTTCACAGCCTCCAGACGACAGCGGGCGTCGGAGCCACTGAGGAGCCCCACCAACACGTGCATGCTGTTCTCCTGCCTGAGGGCATACGCACCGGTAAACAGGACATTACTATCCACAAGAGATCCTGACAACACAGGGATGCCATGGCCCGAATACACAGCCGTCGTACTTGAGGAGGAGGAGGTGCGTCGAAGGATTCCTCAGGGCTTTCCTCAGAGTGCTTAGGTGATCCCCTCTCTCCTCCCCACCATTCAGAACCTTCTGGAACAACTCGACCACCTGATAAACGGAAAGAAAACGGATCCTTTTATGGATAAAGGCTATATAGATCGGCAACTGATTCATACTTCGACAGGAGTGATTTGTCCATTCATATAATATTCCTTATGTGAATAGCATCAGTGACAAGAGATACACCTACCTGATCACTGGACTGTATTTCCATGGCGCAGTCCACTTCATCATCTTCATTCAACAGGAGTCTCTTACTGACCAGCTGTCTGTCCTTCCGGGCTTGTCTCAGTACTCCGGACAGATTGAAGTTCACAGTGAATAACTAACTTTACCGACGTTTGCCAATCTGATTTCTGGACGATAGGATAGTTGAAGACAAACTTCTCTACTCAGTTTTGTGTGCGTCTATTTCTGTACAGTAAAGGCATATTCAAATGAACAGGATACAAACAGCACTTACAATATTACACCCTTTGGTATTCGTTTAGGCTATACCTCGAGTTTACAGCTACGCAAGCTTACGTAACACCCATACCGTCCAGGACGATGGAGCCCGGTTATACGCTTGCTAGCTCACCTTTCTCATGATCTCGCCTCTTGAATTTCAACTCTTCCAAGCTGCAGCCCTTGCGGCTCGTCTTATGTCGAACCGTATCTAACCTCCACATTATCTGTCGGAAACGTTATTCATTTAAAGTGAGATGAAACTGCTGACTAGCGACCGAATTTAGCATGCTTTCTCCTGTTGACATTCTCTTCTTCTAGGAAAAGGTATTGTGATGAGAGTATGTCTGTAGCGCCTCCTAGCGTCAGACAAACGTCTAAGAAACCTCTTCGGAGTACCAACGAATACCCACGATCAGTCAAATGTGAGTTTGAAAAAATGGCTTTAAATTCTATACAAGAATATACCATGGATATCAGTTAAAGGCAAAAAAATTTGTCGTATTAAAACAGGGGGTCGATTCCATATGGGCTGTTATTCTTTTGTTAAAAACTATTTATGAATTCTAAAGCTCATTGCAGATACGCAATACAATCATACAAGTAATCGTATATCACAATAGAACCATTCAAAGTGGGAATCAAACACATGCATCAAACCACCACTTACAATAACGTTGGCAATAAAGTTTTGAGGGTCTTCATACATTGCATTTCCTTAAGAATCTTTTCCACACACAATCATTCCATGGTAAGGGAACTGACAAAGGACTGACATGAGAATTATAAAACCTGTCTGTAGCTGCACATTAGACTGTTGACAATCTTACACTGAAATACCATTCAAGGCTACTATAGTTTACAAGCCTACTATAAAAAATACAATTAAAAATGGACTAGTAAGAAATATATTGTTTATAGAACAGTTTCAGTCTAAATGTTCCATGTAAAAAAAAAAGTCGCAAGACATGTCTTTAAAATACAGTAAAAGCTGATCACTTTTAAACTTGTGCCAGATACCAGTGAGTAAGACTTCTCACATCAGCCCAGCCAACAAACAAGACCAAGTTCCCTTTGGATCATCCCTTTTGTCATAAATGTTCTGTCTTCGTCATCCTCATGTTTATGTGCTTTTCGATGATTTCTTTTTCTGAAAGGAATGGAAAATGAATACATTTAAAAATGATTCCCTCCCCCTTTAAGACAGAGGAACTATGTCTAGACGTCACAAAAAAAGAAAGTGGTTGAACTCTATTTTTGTTATGGCAACGATAATGATGATGGCAAGGATAATGTTATCACCTTTTTTTTAGGTGTGGGCTCTGCTGTTGCTGCAGGGTCTGAGTCTGGGCCTGGGATGACAGATGTCACTGGAATCTCTGGCGGGTTCACCTTGTTTTTCTCTGAAAACATGAATAGCGGTGGAACTATTTAGTGAAGCCAAATGAGAAGAGGATGCAGTGTAACCAAACAATGCTTCAGATGTCAGAACTCATGCGTTTCTGCCCAAAACGATTCAAGCATAAGCACACTGTTCCCAGTAATGGGATCCGAAGGTTTCGTGCGCACTCCGGAGCTTTGCTTTTGAATGGTGCACCTGCTCATTAATACACATTGAACAACGCCACATAAAATTCACATGATAATATAAAAATAAACAGAATGAGAAGTAAGCCCTCACTTTTCTTCTTCTCTGCTGGAGGTGTCATGAGTGTGGACAGAAGTAGGATTTCCTGGTCTGCTTCAATCTCTTTAGTTCTATCCTTCTCTTTTTTCTTCTTCTTCTTCGTCTTCTCCTCCTCCTCCTCAGTTATCAGTGGGTTGTTTTCTATCTCAGTCTTTTCAGATTTGTCCTTTTTGGGCTTCTTGGTCTCCTCAACGACTTCGTCGATGGATTTTGTCTTTGTCTTGGCCACCTTTTTCTTTTTCTCCGGTTCTTTCTGTTCTTCAGAGTCATCGTTCTTCTCCTTTGCCCAAGAGGCTTCTTTTTCTGTCCCTGCCTCCTTCCTTCTCTCCTTGTCTTTGACCTTCTCTGTTTTCTCCCCTGCTTCTTCGATCGCCTCGACCGTCTTCTCTGTATCCTTGGTTTCTTCTCTTTGTTTCTTCTTCCTCTTGGGCTCTGTAGGATTCTCTGTAGGATTCTCTGTAGGATTCTCTGTAGGATTCTCTGTAGGATTCTCTGTAGGATTCTCTGTAGGATTCTCATTGGCTTTCGCCTCGCTGCCTTTCCTTTTTCTTTTCTTGACCTTTTCAGGTTTTGGGGTGGACATAAGAAGGGACTCTGCAGGCTTCTTGCTGGGTGTTTGAGATGGAGTTGTGGTCACAAGGCTGTCAGGTAGGTTCTCATGTGTTTGACTGGGCTTAGCTTTACTAGTCTTTTTGGTTTTGACTTTGCCCTCCACTTCCGCATTCTTAACAGGTGTAGCTTTGCTCTTTTTAGGCGCGGTCTCTTTCTTCTGTGTGGCTTCCGCCCTGGGTTTCCTTGGCGTTCTTGCTCTTTTCGGGGCTGAGATGGGAGCAGGAGTAAGGTCCAGCCTGCTGATGGCGTCCATCTTGGCGAGGTCAGTGTCTGTGAACAATATCTGCACCGGTTAAAACAGGAGAACACATGTTTGACTGTCAAATCCCAATGTCTCCCTAATTAACCTTCTCACCATAGGTTTGTTGTCAAATGTGTGTAAGACAACTTTTCTAAATGACTCGAGGAAGCAGATAACAGATAACATTGTCTTAGTAAAAAGGCTGAAGGTTGGGGATACAGAGTTTAGGTGTAAAAAATACATATATTATTAAACTCAAGTCCTTGGTGTACTTGATTATGCATTTACGTTTTTGATGTCACTTGACTCTGAATTCGGGGGCATTTGGAGTCCAAGAGGACTCTTTTGATCTTCATTAAACACAAACTGTTCGCACAACTGTGTGTACCTGACAGCTCAAGGATCCGTTTCTTCCACATCTCCACGTCCAGGCTGCTGTCTGAGTCATCACTGTCTGGAGAAGGAGTAGAGGAGAAGGAAGGAGCAGGGGTCTGGGCCTGAGGTAACGTCTTCATGGTCTTAGCTGGCGTGCCCACTGGCTTGTCCGCATGTACTTTCCTTTTGGCTGGTGGAGCCAAGGGCTTCGGAGAAAAGATGGGAGAAAATAGGTGTTTAAGGCCAATTGTAAGGATGCAATGACAATACAGGGAAAGACGGTAACTCAACATCTGTAACAAACCAGCAAACGCCACCCAGCGTCCACGACCTGGATCGTTTGAGGCTTACCTTGGGAGCGGTTTCCTTAGCGCCATTCTTGGCCCTCTTGGCTGGAGCAGGGGGCTTCAGCTGAACCTCCACCTGTTTCTCTGGAGCTCCTTTCGGGTGGCTGCCACTGCTGGACTCATCTCCTGCTGTCCTAGTTGGCTTTGCCTTGGTCGACGTAAGTTTTGTTCGGACATCTGATGCTGGCAGACGGGTTGGTGCCACTGGTGCGGCTGCCTGCTTTGGTATGAGGATTAAAATGTGTCTGAAGTGTCACGCTAAATTAGTTATCTGTGAAAGAGAAATATTTTTTGGCTGTGACATATCAGGCTCAGCTCTAATCAACTTACCACAGTAGGTCTTTCCTCCTCACTGTCCGATGATGATGAATCACTACTGGAGTCTTCGCTAGTCTGCAAAGTTGTGGATACAATTTTACTTGGGGTTGGTTTAGCTGGTGTGGTTGCTATGGTGGTTCCTTTGCTTGGGGTTGGTTTAGCTGGTGTGGTTGCTATAGTGGTTCCTTTGCTTGGGGTTGGTTTAGCTGGTGTGGTTGCTATGGTGGTTCCTTTGCTTGGAGTTGGTTTAGTTGGTGTGGTTGCTATGGTGGTTCCTTTGCTTGGGGTTGGTTTAGCTGTTGTGGTTGCTATGGTGGTTCCTTTGCTTGAAGTTGGTTTAGCTGTTGTGGTTGCTATGGTGGCTCCTTTGCTCAAGGTTAGTTTAGCTGGGGTAAGTGTGGCCACAGCTTTAGTAGTCACTGTCACCACAGCTGTTTTGGATGGGGGCGGTAATTCCACACTGTCATCTTCAGTGTCTGAGGATGCTGATTTGCTACTTGATTCACTGGAGTCTTCGCTGGTCTTAGAAGTTGTGGATGCAACTTTACCTGGGGTTGCTTTAGCGGTCGTTTTGCTTGGGGCAGATTTAGCTGGCGTGGTTGCTATGGCGGTTCTTTTTCTTGGGGTTGGTTTTGTTGGCATGGTTACTATGGCAGCGGTTTTGCTAGGTGTTGATTTAGCTGGGGTAAGTAAGGCTGCTGTATTAGTGGTTGGTGTTGTCGGTGTAGGGGGTGATTTTGTACTCTCCTCTTCGCTCTCTGATGAAGACAGAGTGGTGTCACTGTCTGAGACAGTCTGAAGCTCTTTACTGGCTGATGGAGGGATACTAGGAGCAGGAGTGGCTGGCTGCTTGGTCTTAGTACAAGCTGGGCCAGCAAGAATCGACTTGTTGGTTGCTGGTTCAGCTATTGAGGGCTATAAAAAACATTTATCAAACAAGAGCAAAAGTTATTTCAGTTTGGGATCTTGTGAGATGTATAAAATTACAATTATTGGGTTTTGATATCATCAAGTTTAGACAGTTCTTGAAAATCAACAGACCTTTGACAGTCCTTGAAAAAAAAATCAACTAGAAATAACAAAGCTGTAACTGGACCACCCAGTATAAGTGCAACCAACATGATGACTCACCGTGGCTGGACCCTCATCCTCAATGTCTGAGGATGCATCATCGCTCTCCCTGGACGACTCAGCGAAGGGCTTGGCTGTGGTGGAGCGGGGGGTGGAGGAGGGGGCTACCAGGGGCCTCGTTGTGGACTTGGGAGCGGACCGGTTGTTAGGAGTGACAGGAGTCTGCGGAAGAAATCAATAGTTTAAACTCCTGATAATAGTATCGCAAGAAACGTCACTACAGTGTGTGTGTGAGAGCATCAGCGCATGCATCTCCACCCTTCATCGTGCCTCACCTGCGGCAGCAGACTCTGACTTGCTTCTTCTTCCTCTGAGCTGCTGGTGCCAGACTCCCTGTCAGAACCTTCCGGCTGTTTCTTGCTGGGCGTTGGTGGAGTGACCTTTGACTTTCCCTTGACCTTGGAAGCTGTCACGTGATTGGCTGCAGGCAACTGGGCAGAACTGGCGATCGGAGACTTAGTCTTGCCTGGGGCTGAATACAGTGTTAAGTCATGAACCTTCTCCAAGTGAAATACAGGATTACCAATTCTACGTAGTCCAGTGAGGAAAGATTGTAGATACAAAATTATAATCATGAAATCATCAGAGTGGTCAAATCAATGTTAGAAACAGAGTCCTTCTAATTATCCATCTATGCATTCACTGTGCCATGCACTATTCTAGATTGGTGTGTTTTTCTATCAATTTGTCAATGATTTCCATCAAGAAGCACAAAGTATCTCTTGTACAATCTCAAACTGGGTCCTCAGGAACCTTCCTGTTGTGTATGTTTTCCTGCTACAACACATCGGATTCAAATGAAGAAGTTGTTACCAAGCTTCTGCCGAGATAGTCAACAACCCATTCATTTAAAACGAGGTGTGTTTGAGCAGGGAAACATCTAAACCACGCAGGACCGGAAGGTCACTGAGGACCAGCGCTGAGATCCACTGACAATGAGGCATTAAGAAGACGCAACTTCGCTACCTTTGACGGGTGTGGTCTCATTCTCCGAGGACTCCGGGCTGCTGTCCGGGTCGGCTTGGCGCACTTTCGGCAGCGCTGACAAATCTGCGACTCGGCAGGTCTTTGCATCCTCAGATACACTGGGAAAGACGACAGCCAACAAACAACACGTTCATTTACTGCGAGTCTCGCAACCAATAACTAGCGGCCAAACGAGGAAAACAAAACGAAAGTCATACTCACTCCCCAGACCATTTGTTGTATATGTCCAAAAGTGAGCAGGGCAGTGCTGCTGTCTCTCCCTATTTGACATTCATACAAAGTATCCGAATTAGAAAGTCAAATTTGCATCATCTGTTTCAGCATCACATGCCAAATCGTCCACATGAATGACCATTGAAAATACATTATGTAGCCAGCGTACTGCATTACTTTGCAATAGCAAGGTGCTGTCCTGGTACTGATATACTTATACCTTTCAATAATGTCTCGATTTCAACTCTTTCATACTGTGGCCAGCATTGCCTGCATCGAATCCCATTCAATCTAAAGAGACGTCATACGCTAGATCTCCTAAGTAGGTTTTGGATATATTTCTGTCAACTGCAATGCATTCACAGAACCTAAACAGTCAGTTAGTCTATAAGAGGGGCGCTATAAGAAGTTGGCTCTCCTGACCTGTGGAACATGCTTTCGGAGCTTCTCTGCCGCCTTCTGGAATCCGTTCTCCTTCAAATGCCGATAGATCAAGTGGATCAAGTCGTGTTTGGATGCATGCTTTTCTTTTAAAGACATGGTCTTCCAATAATGTAATACAAAGCAATCAAACGTCTCGGTAAAAACACCTTAAACTGCCCACTGTAGCATCCATCAAATCTTTCAAATCTACATCGCGCATGTTACACTCTCAACTTTCACCTAATCTCGTCATTCAGTTCAAGGAAGGGAGGCATTGTGGGATCTGTAGTATGGGAAACATAGAAGTGACAGTGAACGAGGGAGATTAAAAGCCCCTTCCTATATAGTTGTCTACGTATGGAACAAGATAGCTTTGAATAAAAGAAACATGAAAATACAATACTCCGTATGGCTGATTATTCTCTAACAATACTGTCTGTTTAAAACTTGGGTTCACGTGTCCACAAACCATCCTCCGTTTTCTAACGCATTGATTTAACTCCACTGTTCTACCACAACTGAACACGAACTTTACTGATCCACAGCGTTTTGTGATGTGTAATATACAATATGTTTAGACCTGTTAAACTTGCTTGACTACAAATAAATCACAGCTGACTCTTACTGACTCAACTGATTTTTCGGGAATTTAATCTGTTACTTGTTAATCTACTGTGTGATTCATCCGTGTGGGATTCCTCCACCTTGTACTGTGTATTTTGGAACAGCCGCATCAGCTGTTCTCAGCATCGTAGCAGGATCAACATTTTAAAAGACACAGAGGAAAAAGTCTTCATTCAGTCAAAAATCAAACAGACAAAAATAATTATTTTGCCTTCGTGGTTTAACAGGCAGGTATGTTTGGTTAAGGTCGGAGGGAGAGTAAAAGGTCTGGAACTATGCTGCCTCAGGGTTTGAGTTAAAGATTTGGGTGGTTGTGTGGTAAAGTCTTTAAAAAGGGTTAGTCACAAAGTGTCCGACTGGAAGTGAATATGAAAGCCAGAGGAGGTGGAAGGGTGGGAAGGTGGGTAGTTTCCAGGTCAACCTGGGGGAGATTGTCAGGTAAGGAGGTCACTAGAAACATGTGGCTGAAAGACCCCCTTTCACAAGAGTCAAACCAGGGAAGGAAAGAACTGACTCAATGCCAAAACTGTGGCTTTTAGTGAGTTGGTCTTACCAAGTTTGATTTTACACCTTCCAGGAAAAGATTTTGCATGCATGCCCACACACACACACACATGCACGCTCGCACACACACGCACGCGCACACACACTGTGGTGCAAATTCGAACAGTAGACTCGGCTCCATCTCTCTGGGTTTTGATGGAAAGGACCACCAAAGTTTAATGGTTGAATGAAAAGAAAATGTTGCTGAACGAGAAATAGAACGCTTCCTCTTTTCATTTGTTCTGGCCATCATCTACTGTACTGCACCTTTTTTCTTCTTTCTTCAAGAGTCTCTCTTTCAGTACATACATTATGAGGTGTTACAGGGCATTCTGACTCCCTGGATGAGATCTCTTACCTCCTGGGAGAAATGTTCATATCCAGTGGCTGTGTTCCTAAGAAACAGGCATCAGGGTAAGCTGTTTATTCAGACCAGCCTTGTAAATGGCCATCTGTTTCACAGGAAATAAACACACCTTCTAGATTGCTCAAAGCCAGCCTCTGACATGAGTGTCTCTATTTTATAGGTAACTGACTGCAAGTTGAACTAGAGTTGGTTTACTGTCACTAATGTCTGAATCTACCATTGAGTAGGCAGCAGCGAAACTGACCCTTGGACGTTTCAGCAGTATCTGGATAGGCCATGTATTGGCAATCATCATGAAGTTACTGGGAAATGAAAATTGACCATCTGAACAACCAATGTACTAATATGTTACCATGTTGTCCACAGTTTAAGATTTGTAATCAATTCACAAGTGTATATCAAAAAGTTATAATTAAATTATGGAGCATTTATTCCTACTCACACCCATTTCAGAGCATCATAGCTTTATAAAAGATGATAGTGCCCTGATAAAAAATACCTTTTGGGAGATATTAAGGAAAGGTTCATCCCCTGCAGATATGCCTCAAAACCTATTCATGTGGTCTTTTGTGAACATTCCTGTTTGGATAGTGGCAGTCATTTGAATTAAAGATTTCAGATTATTTGAGGTTATGGTAGTCTACTAGTGGTAATTAGCTAATAGAGAGGCTTTCATTCTCACTTCTATTTGACTTTAAAAAATAAATAAAAAATCCTCCACCGGATAACCCCTCCAGAACAAACTGCTTTCTTACACTATCCCAGGCATAAAAATATGAAGAAAGAAAGAGAAAGAGCAAAAAAAAACTTGTAAGGAGAAGAACCAGACAGAGTCAATGAGAGAGGGGGGCAGTCGAGGGAGGTGGGTAAAAGAGAAAAAAGGGGAGCGAAAGCGAGAACATGCAGGTTTACTGGAAGGCAAAAGCGCTGATTAGAAAGGAGGTAGTGTTCATGGTGAGGCGCACACACCAGCCATATTCAATAACAGAGCCTCTTCCTGCACCAAACTCTACATCAGGTGCTGACCAGCTCAGAAGCAGCTGGGCACGTCTCGCTACTGAACTGCCTTTTCATCTCTTTATTGCCCGTCATGTGCTGTGTCGCTCTGAAGAAGTCCAGAAACGTACAAAAATACCTTTTTTTGCGTAGGATGCTAATAGGATAGTGGGTGTGCTTGTGTTAGATTGGCCCACATTTATTGTGCATATAACTGACAACATCTTTGTTGTCCGTCAGCCTGAATAACTCAGAAAGGATAATGTGATGGTATGTGCTCTAATGTTTTTATGTGACCAGAAAATACATTTCCATCAGTTCAAAATTAAACAGAAAACCTGTATGATTAGTAAAATGTATGTGCTTAAACTGTGCTTAATTCTACACATTTGTACTTTCAGCAACGCAAACCCTGACTTTATTCCCTTTAATGAAGTTACCATAGAGAAATATGAAGTATTTGATTTTTATATATCAAAATTTAGTTGCAAATTATATTATGAAGGGTTTCAACGATACTTGTTATTTTTTGGGACAATAACACAGATGACATTGTTTTAAAATGAAAATGTGGTGTCCTCATTGTTGAAAAATGGGAATGACATTTGTGACGATTTAAAAACGATTCACTTTGTTATTGATGAAGTGCCACAATATCCTACTGAAATCTACTCAAAAGTAGTTTCTCATCCAGGCACAGCCAAATTAAATCAAAGTCGAGTTGCTGAATTTATTATGTGTTTTCTGGACAGCAAACTGACTTCTGTTCATATTCTTAACCTTGTATGCCAATGACTAGGTCACTGGGTTGTGTCTCCAACACATTCAAAGGTGCTGAGAATGTGACTCAGTAGTATCCAACCTGACATAGAGTATCCTTGTTTCCAGTGCCTCACCTTCCAGTCGATCGTCACAAGGGTGATTCTTGTAAATGAGCCTGAAACCTTGATCTTTTTACCCCCCCACACTTGGTGAATTCTAAATCCTGGCACTGGAATTTAAAGTCCTTTTCAAGCGAACCTCGTTTTGATATTGTGTCAACATGCAATTATAGCACACAAATTCACCCCCAAAATAATCCCCTATTTGTGTTGCTGTTTGAGGGTTTGTAAAGTTGCCTTATGGAAGTCTTATAAAGTTAGTTATGTTCTAAACATACAATCGTCAACAAGACAGTTGGTGGCCCAAATATAGAAGACATCTCCATGGAACTGACAAACTAACAAGAAATGAATGCGCCTGAAACACAGAACATGGACCATTTTATACTTTATTTGTTCAGTTATTTTTATGATTCCCATGGCAAATTAAAGATAGGACTGCAGTCACCACCAATACATACATCTCCTGGACAAACAGTCACATTGGAGTCAATTTTATGCCATCAATAACTCTCTGAGTGTTTACATGCTGAGTTCTTATTGGGTAATGTATACAGAACAGGATCTGTGTTGTGCCTCTTCCTGATCTTTACTACCTCGTGCGAGGAAAGCAAATGTCTGGTGATGTTGGTGCGGCTTTGGCAAGGACACATCTCTATCCAGGGCTCTCACTTGAAAGAAAAAATAAACGACAACAAAGTCAACAAACATGAGAAGCGTAAACCCCAGGTGCAGCACAGCCCCTTTCCTCCCTCTTTCTCCCGCCGTGACCTGCCTTCCTCTGCGGTGGCTCATGAAGGACTCCAGCACAGCACACCTTGGCTACAGAGTAAAGCTAACACACCCTGTGCCCTTCGAGGAGGTCCTCACATTCCCCCCACAAGTCAGCCCTAACTTTCTCCCAAGAACTACAATCACCATCTGCCACTTCTGCTCTTTTAGAGCCAAAACAACGTTAACTGTACTCCCCAAATTAAACATCTGCTGTTGTTTTTTTGCCCAAGGTATGGGAAGTACAAGCAATTGCACCAAGGAGCTTGTAGTGGTTTTAGTACAGTTTTGCCTAAGACTGTTTAGAACCTTCATGGTAAAACTTCCCCATTTTTTCTTTCCCTTTTCAATCTTGTCATCTAAGTAGTAAGCTGCTGTTCCCATTTTCAGTCAATCAAGAGGAAATCTGAAGTGTTGCCTTAAAGCTGTAGGCTGAAATCCTTTTTCCGCGTACAGGATCACTAGCGACTCAGTAAAAGTGATTTCCTGTCTGTTCGAGTGGCCCTTTGACGGTGACCAGCTAGTAGATGTTATCATGAGTGTGTGTGTGAAAGGCTGGTGTCTTAGACTCTGGTCCCTCTCAGACGTGAGGGCAGCTCACCCTAAAAAGCAGGAAGAAAGAGTGTTTGTGAACCCAGAGCTCAGAACACTGTCTCTGATTGTGCCTACCAGAGGCCCCCTAACTGCCCCTTCAACCCCCCTAAGAAATGTTTGAAAAGTTAGGCCCTCTTTCTTACAGTCTTGGTAACAAAGTCAATAACATCCTTAAAGAATATCAGTCTTAAAAATGATAAGAGTTTTCTGTATATGCACATACTGTAATACAGTGGAGAACATACATTCACAAAATAGCAATGCAAGTAGTTGAACACCGCACAATATTATTGGAAAACCCACGTGGACCGATGTTGGAATCTGCTATGAATGGACCCCATGACTTCAATTTCACTGAGCAAAGGTATGCCAGAATGAGTAGGCGTGTGTGTGTTTATATGACAAAGAGAGACTGTGGTAGGCTATATACAGCATTTGAGGGGAGCTGAGGGGTTCCTGTTTCAATGAGCCAGGGCAAGTCAATCGGGCGGGGTTAATACGACCACGGGGGAAAGAGAAACGTTTTCTAAGGAGTTGAAACATTCTATCTACGTAAGCAAAGGAGGTATTTGCGCGCGGGATAACTGAGCATCACTGCCTCACCTGCGCAAAGACAGCTGGACACATTGGTGCTGTGGATGGACCTTTGATGTCACACAACACAACGTACTTGGTTGACAGTGGAAATACATTTGCGTCATGCTTTTATCATTTAGGAAGACACCGTGATGTACAATAGTATTTTATTTTCCATAGGTAGGTTGTAGGCGAATATTCAACCGCGCGCAACAATGGCAGCTTCAGCTTTAACTGGATTCTCCGTTGTCAGTTTGCTCAGCATCGGTTACCTGTCATGGGACTGGATGAGCCCAAATCAAGTCGAGAACCAGCCCGTAACGAACTTTGGTGACCAGTCACCGGTACCGCAGCCACCTCATATAATCTTTATCATGACGGACGACCAGGGTTTCAACGACATCGGTTACCACGGCTCTGACATCAGGACGCCAACATTGGACAAGCTTGCCGCAGATGGAGTGAAGTTGGAAAATTATTACATTCAACCCATCTGTACTCCTTCCCGCAGTCAGCTCATCACTGGCAGGTATGTCTATCTAACAACAAAGATAGGATACTTGATTCATTGTGATGACGTATGAATCCATTATTTTACGATTATCAGACTGGGATTGTGCTTGTCTCCCACACACATCTCTGGTTAATTACAAGGATGTAGGTTGTTCATAAGGTAACCTGCTCATTTGTTTGACAAGTATACATTTAGTTTGACTGACTTGTTCTTTAAGTAGGTCTAGGCTAAACATTTTTCTTCTGTTTAATCTTTTGTTAATCCATATGAATTTTCTCCTTAAAAAATTGATTACTTATTTGGGCCAGACTTTTACTCGTTTGTCAGTAATACAGGTCATATTGTTTTTGCACCAACAATGATATTCTACAGTTAGCACATCCCCACAGCTTGTTGGCTTACTGTCCCTAGGTACCAGATCCACACTGGCCTCCAGCACTCGATCATCCGGCCCCGGCAGCCCAACTGCCTGCCTCTGGACCAGGTCACCCTGCCCCACAGGCTTCAGGAGGCTGGCTACGCTACACACATGGTGGGCAAGTGGCACCTGGGCTTCTACAAGAAAGAGTGCCTGCCCACTCGTCGTGGCTTCGACAGCTACTTCGGCTCGCTGACGGGCAGCGTCGACTACTACACGTACGCCTCCTGCGACGGCCCAGGAGTGTGCGGCTTTGACCTCCACGAGGGCGAGACGGTGGCATGGGGACAGGGGGGGAAGTATTCCACCCACCTGTATACCCACAGGGTGAGGAAGATCCTGGCATCCCACGACCCCCAGGCTCAGCCCCTCTTCATCTTCCTGTCCTTTCAGGCTGTCCACACCCCTCTGCAGTCTCCACGGGAGTACATCTATCCCTACCGGTCGCTAGGCAACGTGGCGCGCAGGAAGTATGCCGCCATGGTGTCGGCCGTGGATGAGGCAGTGCGGAACGTGACCTACGCCCTGCGCAAGTATGGCTACTACCAGAACAGCGTTATTATTTTTTCCACGGACAACGGCGGCCAGCCGTTTTCCGGTGGTAGCAACTGGCCGCTGAGGGGCCGGAAAGGCACCTACTGGGAGGGCGGAGTGAGGGGGCTGGGGTTTGTCCACAGCCCCTTGTTGAGGAGAAAGAGAAGGGTGAGCAAGGCGCTGGTTCACATCACTGACTGGTACCCCACCTTGGTGGGTCTGGCCGGGGGCAACGTGTCCCTGTCGGATGGCCTGGACGGCTATGACATGTGGGGGGCGATTAGCGAGGGGAAAGAGTCGCCCAGGCAGGAAATCCTCCATAACATTGACCCTCTGTACAACCTGGCGCGGAGCGGCTCCTGGCAGGGAGGCTTTGGGATCTGGAACACGGCGGTCCAGGCCTCCATCCGGGCGGGAGACTGGAAGCTCCTGACAGGAGACCCTGGCTACGGAGACTGGACGCCCCCACAGATGCTCCCAGGTTTCCCTGGTGGTTGGTGGAACCTGGAGCGCCACATCCAGCCGCAGAAGTCTGTGTGGCTGTTCAACATCTCAGGGGATCCCTACGAACGATACGACCAGGCCGAGAAGCGACCGGATGTGGTCAAAGAGCTGCTAACCAGGTTAGCGTTCTATAACCGCACCACGGTGCCGGTGCGGTATCCTGCTGAGGATCCGAGGGCCAACCCGGAGCTGAACGGGGGGGCATGGGGACCCTGGGTGGGGGACGTTGATGAGGACAAATGGGACGGAGTCTACCACAAGAAAAGCAAGAAGAAACTCAACCTTTCCAAAACCAAGTCGTTTTTCAGAAAACTCAATACCAGGATCATGTCCAACAGAATATGATGATTCTGAATGATAAAACATGACTTTTGTTTAGAACATTAATTGTCAATATTTTACACAATGGAATTGGACATTTCACAGGTGGTGCTTTAATTGGTTGTTCACAGTTGGTTTGTGTGTGTTTCAAGACCAACATTTGATAACTATTTGATAGTATGAAGACAACAGGTGCCAATGACTCCCCTTTCCCTTTGAAGATGTTTTACTGAAATATGTACTCATTTGATTAAATAAAGCTTTGGATTATATTTGGATAAACCTTCCATCCAATCCTATGGCATGTTATCCTGATTAAGTTGACAGTACGTTCAGAGTAGTGTGTGCTGTTATCTTTGTCTTTGTCTCACACTGTCCCCCTCTTTCTCCCCTTCTACCAAGACAACAGAGGTGCTTTGCTGTCATAGTCTTTTTGCCTAAAGTTTAAGAGGTCAGACGACATTTTGGGCTGATGGTGTATATGTGGCTGATAACTTCCTCGTTCAGAATATGCTATATGTACTCTCTGTTTTTGTGTGAAATGCAGAAAACTTGGTGTTTGCATTTGTGTTTTCAGTAGAAAACTAGTAAATGACTAGGGAAAACTGTCTATAGTAGACAAATCCGGTGGACTCAGTCAGGATAGTAGAAAGCTCTTGATGCCAAAAAGAAAAACATGTTGGTTTAATAACAGACATAAATATAATGAATAGAGAAACGTATTGGGAAACCTTCCTCTTAATATAGAGAGCATATATTGTATGAACATTACATAAAACCTTCCACTTAGACATACTGAGACAGAAAGGGTGAGTGAGAGGAATTCAGAAAACTCGCTTAGGTTTCTAATAAAATGTACAAATGTATTCAATTTCAAAGAAAGACCTTCAAATAAGGTGTCAAAATGATGCCTTCTGAGCCAGTTGCCATGAAAGCTCTCAGATTTCACCTTAACTGAAATATCTTTACACATCTGACTGAGAAATGTGTGGCTCCACGACAGAAATCTCCCCTTTCTCGCATCAAATCAAATTGATATGTATTTGTATAACCCTTTTTACAATTAATGTTACAAGCAAACTCCCAGAAAAAAATATTTGTAGAGAAGAAATGGAAGAAACTTTGGAAGGAGCAATTCAGTGAATGATCTCCTCCTCCAGAGATGTTTTGGCAGTTTACATGTAGTTCATCTACACAGTGGACTCAATGTTCTAATGAGGCTCAAAAATGAGATGATTCCATCTGATCATTGCTGAAGTAGACATCAGGCATATAAACACATACAGTAAATGTGTATGTCATTGTCCTACCTAAATAGGACCCACCTAAGGAAATATGCATGTATTACTGACAAACTGTCACGATGTATCCTACTGTATGAAATACAGAAAGTCCTTTTTCCGTACAGCAACTGTACAATTGAAGTAAAATATTCTTAAATGATTATCAGTCATCGTAAGTATATTCAACTATACTAGACTCATATCCAAAGATGCAGTCAGTACAGGAAACGGATACAATTATTCACCCAACTGGTGATCAATTAGGTCTTTGTGTAACGGATCTAGTTTATTCAGGTGACTGTTGCACAGTACTTAGCCTATGCAACAGTCACATAAATCAAGCCACTCCCCTCCTGACCAATACATTAAGATGCATTTTCATGTAATCTCTTTAGTTGGACTAGAGCGCTTGTATGGAAATCGTTTTGCTTGTCGGAGGAAACCAACGGAAGTGGTGACTTTGGTGTCAGATGCAGGAAATGGTGAGGGATTGGCTAGGTTTGGGACCCACAGTGCTGAACATTGAGCCTGCAAGGTAAACCAAGTGCAGCATTGCATGACCAGGGTGCACGGTGGAGGAGAGTGTGGAGCCTGCAGTGAAGTGTTGGGAAGTGTACCATCTAGACAGGGAACTGTGGCATGAGAGAGCCAGAGTGGTTGGGTGGGGACGGGACCTAGGTGGGGAAGTACTAGTATGAGGGGAGGAAGTGTGGGGCCGGGAGAGGAGGGTACTAGTTTGGTTTCTGAAGGCCACTGGGTTGGGTTATATTATAAAAGAAAATAGAAATCGGTCTGAAGGGGTGCATCTTAGCCTGGTTAGCCATACTGTTCTGATACAATATCTCTAGTATGGTTTGCAGTTTGATAATGTAGCATATGTGAATTGGCTAAATTGACTCCTCGAATATATATACAGACCACTCGTACCAGCAAATAACGTAGCTTGTCGTTGGCATGGCTGGTCAGACGGCCCAGGATCTAGTACCAGTGAAGGGACAGGTACCAGTGAAGGGACAAGTACCAGTGAAGGGACAGGTACCAGTGTAGGGACAGGTATCAGTGTAGGGACAGGTACCAGTGAAGGGACAGGTACCAGTGAAGGGACAGGTATCAGTGAAGGGACAGGTATCAGTGAAGGGACAGGTATCAGTGTAGGGACAGGTACCAGTGAAGGGACAGGTACCAGTGAAGGGACAGGTATCAGTGAAGGGACAGGTACCAGTGAAGGGACAGGTATCAGTGTAGGGACAGGTACCAGTGAAGGGACAGGTATCAGTGAAGGGACAGGTATCAGTGTAGGGACAGGTATCAGTGAAGGGACAGGTATCAGTGTAGGGACAGGTACCAGTGAAGGGACAGGTAGAGTAGCTCCCCTCTATTACAATAGACCCCAAAATAACATCACCATCTCCTACTGAAACAAAGCGCCATTAAGTATAACAATTAAAGAGATCAGAAACCTAATACATCAACACATTGATTATCACAGGATAGCGTGAAAGGACTGGGTTTGAGCAGACATGGAACGGCTAGTGTGAGCATTCACGCTATTAGAAGATTGTTGCAAGGAAAGGTAATCAAGCAAGTGGAAGGCCGGTCAGAATTCAGGTCACTACTTCAAGTCGATCAGTACAACTTTTCGATTTAGTCCCCAAAGGGTTAACTTCCAGTGACGCGGAAACAAACTTAGTAGGCCCTAGTTACACGATCTGAAACGCAAGTGGCAATTGCAAAGTGCAAGTAACTTTGTGGGCGGGACTCGGGCAGTGTTGCTATTATAACTAGGGTTGCCAACTTTGTCGCTTTGTCACTGCGGGACAAAAGGTGGGCTGGTTTTGTGCGAAAATACAGTGTATCATGATTATTGTCATGTGATCATTGTATGTGATCATTCTCAAGTGTCGTGATCAGCACTGCTGTTGTATCAATGGTTAGATCAGCGCAGTAGTAAAAAAACAAAACCAAAAAAAACGGGACAAATCAATTAGGCTCAAAATGCGGGACGTCCCGCCTAATTTGGGACAGTTGGCAACCCTAATTATAACGGTGGGATGAATTACTCTTGCAAGATAGGGCCCTTAACCAACTTTATCCAGGTCAGTGGTGAAATTGTTTTTCTGAAACTGCAAAATAGCAACAGGGAACGTTTGCGCCGAAACACGCCCCCGTTTCTTGCTCAATTGCTCAATGGTGCCGGATAGAGCCCACTGGGTGACAGAAGTGAAAGTTGAGGCTTAAACGGTAAAGATAGCATACACCCAGTTTGAGTCATTCTGCACACCTACACTACTTCACCAGTTATACCATCCACAGTGTCTCTGTATGCAGCATTGATAAAGTTAAGTGTTTTTTAACAGCCCATTCTTTTAGTTAGTAATGACTGCACTTTTGTTTCTTGGACTGTTTGTGATGTTCATTGAAGGAAGCCATGGTAAGCACCTCACAAATAATTCTTTCTACTCTAGAAAATATGGAAATTGCATTTAATCCAAATGTTTCTTCATCAGCACCAAAAAAAAATCATGTTGTGACCATAAAGGTAACTGAATTCATTAGAAAATAGTTGACAGTGATTGAAAGTTGTACAAAAAAGATGATTAGTATTTCAATTCAAGTCTATATTAGAAGATGACACTTTAAAAGCAGAAACCAAGATTGGTCAGGTACAGTGATTCTCCTAACCCTCCCCACACCCTCTACAAACACCCTCTCTCCCTTTATCTGTCCCTGTTTCCCACCGCTTCCAGCCATGGTGACCAGCTGCAATGCTACTCAGACCTCTCAGTGTTCGGTGTCTGCTGGTGGAACCGTGTACATTCAACTGATGACCAGCGCCAGAGGCTACGAGCTCACGCTTAAACGCAACATCTCCACTTACTTCACAGAGGTGTTCAGCATGAAACAGGACCACGTATACATACAGGGGTCCACCAAAGGAAGATCACATTTCTTCATTGACAATGGCACTTTCATGCTGATCAATGTGTCAAGCACTGATCGGGGTGTTTACATTTTAAAATATTATGACAGCAATGGTGTGGCATTAGGGGACAGGAGGATCGAACTCAATTTTCTCAAATGTGAGTGACTATGTAACGGTAAAAACTATAGACGAGTGGAACTTGCCCTGTAAAAAATATATATACATATGTATGTATCTGACTGACATGAATATACTTGCAGCACATATGTGGTCAAAGAAGGAAGTGGTTCATTGGTATTTCCTGGGCTTATGGATGTTTCTGTCCTCTGTGGGGGTAGCTGTTTCCTGGAAGTTTGGCCAGAGATTCTGCTTCTGCGTTCAGTTCTGTAAATCGAGGTGGTACGCTTGAAACTCCAGCTTGAGGACATTGCAAAATGTAAAACTAAAGTCTGCACCACTGGAGGTGAGCCTTGTGTTATAGCTCCATCTATGGTACATTAGTGACAATGTCTTCTGTTTGGTAGATGATGGTGGACTACATGGGGACATCCTGAAGACCGCTGTATGTTATGGATCCATTTCAGTTTTGGTTCTCATCCTGATAGTGGTGATGGTGGTTGTCTACATGAAGAGGAAGAAAGTACAAGGACAAGGTAATCCCAAAACACACATCTCTTAGCATTACATACACAACACAAACAGTAACACAAAGAAATGGACATACTACTCAAACACTGACCGAAAGATTCTACGCATCCCAATCCTGACAGCAATTCACATCCCCAACAAAAATCTAGGAGACATCAAAACTCACCTGTTGAAGTTCCAAGATGCTAGCTTTCAAGGTTCTGTAATATGTTAACGTTAATACATTGATATGGCAGTTCAGTTTGTGACCCAAATAGCATTTGTTGGTCGTGGCCAGCTCACATCACACAGTCCACCCAGGATAACATCAAGCCAAAAGTCATTCAGTTGTCATGGTTTCTTTCACAAAGATAAGAGCATGGATTGAGGAAGTTACATAATCACAAAAACTTAATCGCTACTTGGACTCACATCCTCCTACAGCTGTAGGCAAAGAACCCCACCCTACACCTAAAGATGATGGAACAGAACATGGCAGCGATGACGACATGATGCAAGAACAGTAAGAAGTAATGCAACAACCCTCCGAGAGACAAAACAACGTTACCAACTGTTGTTGTGTTGGTAATATGTGAGAGCTGAGCTACATACTCACCAGCTCCTCACCTACATGACAAATTACAGCCAGTGATATCAGGAATCAAAGACAGACTGCAGAGAAGAAAATGTTGACAGTTAACCTATTTCCTGCCAGAGAGTTTTGACTAAAGTGTATGATTTGGTACTGCTTTTGGCAATACAAAAGGCAGCCACAAAAACGATGGTTTCTCCAAAGACAAATCAGTATACGATGGGAGGATTTAGACAACCATGCAGCTTCTCCACCCTACAATACAGAACAAGCTCTTCCGAAGATTGCCAAAGGTTTTGAAAAAGCCCAACCCCACTGTGCAGCATGCTTAGTGACATAGAGTATTGGTGGTAATAAATATTACTTCAGGGAAGTCTTTTTTAGACAAACAGGAAACAGCAAACTGCTACTGTCATTCAAGTAAAATTTGAGAAGTTTTAGACATGGCTTCAGTTCTTAGGATTCATCTTGACTGTTCAGACGTTTTTACTTTTGACTGTTGTATGCTTTTGCATGTTTTCCTGTTATTTTCTCTTGTGACACATGTTTCTTCCCTATTTTTATACATAGTCACTGTTTCGTTAAAGTTCTCTAAACATCAGTGTGTGTGTCTAAGAAAGGAGTTGTAGTGTGTTATAGCTTCTTCTGAAACTCAGTTACTTCTAACTCAAACCAATTCTAATTGGTGTAATCCAATAAAAGACCATTTTCTGATCAGATTAAAAATGTGTTCATTGCAAGTCTCACAATTGTACACATTAATGGTGACTGTTATGTAAGCTATTTAACAGCTGGCAAACTAACTCTTGTTTGAAACATTTTTTTGCTGCTTTAGCCTGAACCAAAGCATTTTTTTGAATAGGTATCAGATCACCCTGTGTATGAATCTCAGTCGAGTAAGAAATTTCACAGTGGAGCAAAATTGAGAAGTTCGAGCCCTCCTCTAGACACATGTCACTCAGTGCATCGAAGCACATTTTTAACAGACATAGAGAGTTCTGCTGTGACGACATCATTCATGACTGGGGATCAGTTTCTGTGTATAGATGTATTCTGGTCAAGTATGTCAAGGGCTCGTTACCAGGGAAATATGAGGGTTCCAATGGGACTATTGATGCTCTTTCCTGTATTGTGTTATGGTAAGATATTTCTGTATTTCTACTGCATTGATTTCCATTTTTCTGTATCGTTTTGTATATTTGCTTTTATGTGGGGGACAGAGGGGGCCTATCATCAGCCGTTGTGATCTATGTGTAGTTCACCATACTGTACATGGTACGATATACAGCAGGCTGTGTATTCATCACGCAGGATCAAAACTGATTCCATGGGGGAAAATCTGTTAGTGTTGATGGATTGCGACAGATCAAGAATTTACAGTTTAAAAGAACACAGAATTTTACTGGAGTCAATATTCATCAACCCCACCATTCTACGTTGTCAGGCCTGGAGAACTTCTGTGATGCCAGGCAGGGTGCAACTAGCTGTCACACACATATGGGAGCAACGCTTTGTCTCCAGTTGGTGTCGGATGCAAGCAATTTAGAGGTCGAATTTAAAAAGACCAAACATAAAGCGGGTGAAAACCTTTTTAAATTAAAACAACAACAACACTTTTTCGATGGACCCTGGAAAGGACGATCGGAATTCTATGTGAACAATGGGACCGTGAGGATAACTGCCATAGAGCAGACTGATCATGGGGATTATACCTTGAGCATTTATCATAAAAATGGTACACACAAGGAAAACCGAAAAATACAGCTGCTGGTTGAAGGTAGGAGATATGTTTTCATAACTGCTACTTAAGGAAACACACTTACACACACTACATTCTCTTGACGGTCTAACCAAAGCATTCACCCAACGTATCACTTACAAATATTTGGCAAATGTTTGAGTGAACCCCAATGAATATACAGTATACCTGCTGTGTGAACTGTGTGTCTGTGTGCTGTTGTGACTGAACACAACGTGAAGGCTGTGTTGCTGTTCTTGTTCACCTTGTGCAGGTGGGCTGTCCTGGCTGGCTATCATCAGCTCTCTAACAGCTGTGTTTCTGATAGCTGCACTTGGGTACTATTTTCTGAGGCGGAGGAGGCGGCAGCCACCGCCAGGTAACTGTTGCTCCCTAAGAGCTACTTATCCAGGGCTCTCGAACACTGTTGCTGCAATATTACATCAGGGTATGCTTTCACTCTGACCCTAGCTGTTACTAGTTGAATTCTTCTTGTAAAACCAGATCTTTCTCAAAATTAGGAGTTTACACTCTGGTTTAAAGTAAAACTATGGACGCCTATCAAAGTTCTATGGAAACATTTCACAATCAGCCTGTGACTAACCTCATCATGTTTCATAAGTTACCAGATTTGCGTCAGCAACACTGTCTCCACATTGTCATTTCTTGCCCAGTAATGTAGACACATTGTGTCTATTTGTAAAACAGGGCAGGGAGAGTATTGAAGCGGCCTGGTAGCTCACCAGATAAGTTAAGACCTTACAACAGTAGCCTGAGGTTGAATCCAGTCCTGCCTTTTGCTGCCTGTCAACCCCTATCTACCCTACATTTTTGGCCCCTCTACACTGTCTCTATAACAAAATGTAAAAGCAGAAACGCCCAAGCAGTGTTTATTGTGTCCTTAGAGGCACAAAATGTTGATGATAATGACAAGGTACGTCACAGCCTTATTCAAACACCAGCACTCAGCTAACTGTCAGCATTATCAAATATTTTTTGTTTCTGTTCCCTTTTCCAACCAAGTATTTTTGGAACATTCCATCTGGGCAAGGAATCAACTCTGGGGAGTTATTAACACATGTTTTATCATACAGAAGCCTAACATGTAATATATATTTCAATCACAGTAACCACTGCTCTCATCTCCACAGACACTGAAGAGAATCAAGACATTGCCTATGCAAGCATTGATGTTTCAAATATAGCAGAGCGGCAGAGAAAGGAGAAAGAGGAGGTGCAATACGATAAGGTCAACTTGAGTATCCAGTCTGAGGAGTTGCATTATGGGCAAATTCAGGTCCTGGAACGGTCTGGAAAGAAGAAAGATAAGCCAAATATGGAAGAAACTGTCTATGCTGGAATACAGCATAGACAGTGAGGTTGAATATATTTTACTTCACATATCTATGTGGAAATGAGGATGTGGAAGTGTGGAAATGCGGAAGAAAAAACAACATTTGTTTATGTTGGTTTTATGGGGTTCTTTGCAAAAAAATATAATTGCACATTTTATTTTAAAATTAAATACAGTGCATTATCTATATTGGTTGTGTATATTTGTAGGCTATTTCTGCTCAACTGTATGAATAAATAAAAACATAAACTAATTGAAAATTCAAATAAAACAAAAATGTCTATGTATCACATGTTATACTTAGCCTTGTAACACATAATCACTGTTTTCAAGTTATCTAAAAACCAGCCAACTCTACCAGCCAACTCTAAACATTGCATGTTGTTCATATTTCAATTCTAGTTCATCTGAAGGATGTCACCTTCAGATGATTTACCACACGTTTTGTTCATGACTTATTATCTGTGGCACATCAGGCATCTGTCCCCCCCCCTTACACACACACACACACACACACACACTCGTCTTGTTGCGCCTATGCAGACGTATGTATCTGTGTGTGTGTGTGTGTGTGTGTGTGTGCCTCAGGACATACTGATTTCCTTGGAAACATTTAACATGAACTGTTTTGTTTCTAAACATTAGGGTGGGCAGAGGCCTTCAGGTTTGAGTATTGGCGTGTGATTGGTTTAAGATGTTTGGCGAGTATCTACCCAACACAACACCTCTGTAACTCAACTCCCAAGACTGTTGTTCACAGCTTCAGTTTCCTCAGAGTCCTGCCCACATTCCACAGCAAGCTTGCAGGGTGAGACAGTTTTTGAAAAATATGCTCAAACCTTCTCCCCTAGAACAACCCATCTGGTTCTGTTCTGCTGTCGGCTCAGATCCTGTACGGTTCTGGTTATCTATCTGGTGGGAACCACGTTTTGATCGCTTTTCTGTCTGGACTGGGTCAGCCCAGACAAGATGGAAATCTCGAAGCTGCTTCTTATCGGGGTGTTAGTCCTCTGTGGTTGCTGTTTGTGTGTAAGTATTCAGCAACATCATCTGCATAGTGACATCAGTCCTCGTGCATATCATCCCTGCAGTTGTGTATTTGTATGTGAGTGCGTATATGTGTGGATGTGTGCATCTATGTATCGACGTGTGCGTCTACGTATGGATGTGTGAGTCTATGTATCGACGTGTGCGTCTACGTATGGATGTGTGAGTCTATGTATCAACGTGTGCGTCTACATATGGATGTGTGAGTCTATGTATCAACGTGTGCGTCTACGTATGGATGTGTGAGTCTATGCACGGCTGTGTATGTTCAGTCCTCAGCTGAGTGTGAGCAGGAGACAGCTCATCTGAGGCTGCAGCTGCGGACGCTGGAGGCTCGAGTCCTGCAGCAGCAGAAGCTCCTCCAGAAGCTCCAGAAGCAGGACCAGGCCGAGCCTGAGGAACTGGGCAAAGTCCACCTGCTGCCAGGGCACCTCTACAGAGGTCAGCCCCTTCACAACCATCACATACACCCAAGTAGGACAATCACCTACCTGCATAGGCTTACTGTCAACATCACCACACAAGGCCACCAGAGATCTGGTTTGGAACTTCTCCGCTCAGGACACCAAAATATTAACAATGTTTGGATCTAGATCTGTCAAAAAACCAGGATGTTGACCATGTTTGGCAGTGTCCAAAAAGCTAGTTATTACAGGAACCACATTTGGACTTCTTGTCTTATCCAGACACCAGAAGATAAATCATATTTGCCTCTTTCAGTGTCCAGACACCAGGGTCTAAACCATATTCGGATTTCTTGTCCTGTCCAGACTGTGCCCACATCTACAACAATGGGTCCAAGGTGAGTGGAATGTACAAGATCCAGCCAGTGGGAAGCCCCGCCCAGGTGGGTGTGTTCTGTGACATGGCAGACGGAGGAGGATGGACCGTCATCCAGCGCCGTACTGACGGGAGTCAGTCTTTCAACAGGTAACACACACTCATGCCATGCACAGCTAATAAAGACCCTCTTTGGTCTGTTAATACACACCTTTTCAGCAGACATATGACCAAGTTTAAGTGTTCATCTCTGGCTGCTTCACAGGCCTTGGGCTGACTATAAGCATGGGTTTGGGGACTTCGAGTCAGGCAAGGGCGAGTTCTGGCTGGGGAACGACAAGCTGCACGATCTGACATCACAAGGTAAAAAAAGATGTAGTAAAGAGTACAGCTCATGCTGATACTCATTCAGGGCATGCAAGTAATGCCAGTGACGTCAGCCTCCACATCTCCCCCCAGGTGAATACAGGCTGAGAGTCAACATGGAGGACTTTGAGGGACTCCAGCGCTTTGCAGAATACAGCAGTGTCAAAGTAGCTGATGAAGAGGTGCTTAAGATGTCTACTTACAATACAAAACGTCCAAGAACCTTACCGGTCGCAGCTCCAGACACCCGTGCTTTGGTGCAGAACTTGTCGAGACTGATGTTCCCTAGACACCTTCAGTTGTACTGCATATGTGTGGGCTGTAGTTAGACTGTTAACTATCACTACACCGAATATCCATAGTGCATTAACCCTATCTTTTTCCAGTTGTCGCAAATCAACAAATTGAAGTAAGTTGTTGAAGGATATTTGAAGTGTCAAGCGACTGTAGGATCAAATGAAGCGTGACTGCCGAGCATTCATCCACTTGTAGTTTACGTAGGCTACATAATGCTAGTTTAGAAGTAGTCTATAGTGACAGATGACAGTACATGTTGTGCCCTATGAATATATGACGTTTCTCCGTAGCATCACTATCAGCTGCAGTTCGGAGCGTATTCTGGGACAGCTGGAGACTCCCTGTCTGGGAGCTACCACCCGGAGGTGCAGTGGTGGGCCAGCCACCAGGGCATGAACTTCAGCACCTACGACAGGGACAACGACCGCTACCACGGCAACTGCGCGCAAGAGGACAAATCTGGCTGGTGGTTTAACAGGTTGGAAACGCATTGTTCTCAGTTGGCCAAACGACTCATTTACAACTGCCGAATCGTACAACTGAGCTCAAACTTTTACTACTTTGCAAAGGGTGTTTCAGCCGGTTGAGATTCAGACCGTTCTGTCTCCTGTCCACTAGGTGTCACTCTGCTAATCTGAACGGCGTGTACCACCGAGGGCCCTACAGCTCCATGACGGACGACGGTGTGGTGTGGTACACCTGGCACGGCTGGTGGTACTCCCTGAAGTCTGTTGTCATGAAGATACGCCCAGTCGGCTATGAGTCCAACACCGTTCCGTGATCAGCGCAATTGTAGTGCGCGCCATTGGCTGCTCCGAATGGGAAGTTCTTTTTGCATAGATTGTTAGACTGTACAATATATAAGTAAGAAGTTGCCATGCTTGTGAATAACACAAAAAAATAGTGTAAAGGACATCAATGTGCATGTTGACACACGTTACATCCAGTTAAAGCATAAGTCTCTAACTGTAAAACGTCTTGTCGGAGAAGCTGACCAATAATAAAGCATTCATTATCAAAATACTTCTTGGAAATTTTGAGTAATTTGCATCATAATTGTTTGGTGGTACACGTCAACAAACCACAACATAGGTTTTAGGGAAGACGATTTAATAATGGAATGTCATTGCAATTGTATGTCATTTAAAGGATTTCAACAATAAAAACAAATTATTTGACTCATCGGTTACGCATACAGTATATATACACACAGACTTTATCAAGGCTTTCAAATAACAGCACAGCTTGGACATAGTCTTCTCCCCGAGCCTATAACATTGCACACAAAAACATGCAAAGACTTACATAAACAAATCACTGACAAGAGTTCAATAGTGACCGTAGACGGTATATCTGTATCTAAACATTTGCATACTCACTTATAGCTCAAGGTCCGATTTTTTCGGAGTCCTTTGAGAATCTCTCTTCCTGGCAACTGCTCCTCTCACTGACCCTATAAACACACGCACTTTAGGAACAACAATGAACTTGTTGTGCTTGTGGAGTGTCTGGTGTCTCATGAGATCGTGGTGTGTGTTTGTGTTGTCATGGGATCGTGGTGTGTGTTTGTGTTGTCATGGAATCATGGTGATCTCACCATGTTCCTGAGGGCTTCTGGGTAGTTCAGAGTCTTGGGGGTCATCTGGTTGCAGCTCATCTGACTTCTTATAGTAGTAGTCCTGGTCAGGGGGGCCAAATCTCTGCCCAGTGCACACACACACACACACAGGCAGGTTGGTTTTACTTGCATACTTTTACTTAAACCCACAATTCAAAATAATTGTATCGCTAAACCTTAACAACACTATAAACGACAAGAAATAGTATTTAGATGTTTTGGAGACCAGAAAGAATTCCCCACAAGGTGGGTTTATTCTTAGTTTACTATTCTTGTGAGGAATTCTGATCCATCATAGTGAGGAATTCTGATCCATCATAGTGAGGAATTCTGATCCATCATAGTGAGGAATTCTGATCCTCACAAGGGTAGTTAAACAAGACCACATGCACACACTTGGCAAGGTGAGGCGAATCAAAGTGAAGGTATGTCATGGTGCTGTGGGTCGGGGCGTTCAAAGATCACACCTTGTCTGGCCACATAAAACTGATGAAGAGGACGGATGGAAGTCCGACGGTGAAGACGTAGACGCCCCAGAGCCATGGCCGGGCAGCCGTGGCCAGCAGGAGGCGCTCCAGGAGCCTGGGCTGAGAGGGAACACACAATGCACACCACACATATGCAACACGCCAGCAATACACACACGCAAACACGATGCACATCCAGCCCAAGCAACACACATGAGTAATACACACAACACACAACACACAACAAAGTCAATGTGGTTTCATGGATCTCAGACAGCAAAGCAAATACTACTGCCACACATTTCTTTCACATCCCCAATCCCAGACACCCAGAGAGTAAAAAGAGAAGAAAGGAGCCGGGGAGGAAAGGGAGAAAAAAGTGAGCAGAAACATCTAGTACCAAGGAACAAAAAGAAAAAGACTGATATACTGACTATGTATCTCTTCTCCCAAGTGTTCTGAGTCCATTGTTGAGCCAACTCCAAATCATTGCACAACAGGATGTTGTCAAACATCACTTTCCCCTTCAGAGACCATAGCTCTAGACCCAGTGCTTCCACAGAACCAAGGGCCAGACCCTCATAGTGGCTGGGTGGTTTGATGTTGGGTATGGATTGGCTGTGAGGATGTTCGGAGTGTTCTTCCATGTGTGTTTGGAGGATGCCCTCGCTGATTAGTGACAGGTCAATGAGAATCTCATATTTGCCATCTGGGAAGAGACCTAGACACACACACACACGTGCACACACGCAAACACACTGGTCAAAAGGAACAGATACGAAAGAATAGAAAAACAGACTTATATTTGGCAAAGAGGTATATACTGACAGCTATAAGGTTATAGCCAAACACACATAACATGGTATAAACTAACATGGCTGAGGATGTTCTGAGTAATGTAGATTGAAGTGATAGAGACCAGAGTATGGAGGAGTAACTAACGGAGAGTGTAGAGGTGGAATTTGCGATCTGTAAAATAGCCTTTCAGGTCGCTGTCGGGCTGAGGAGCATGTCTCTGCTGTCGTTGACCCGTGCGAGGATCTGTTACCGTGACAATGAGGTGCATTTTGTGGTTGCCGTCACACATGTCAGGTCCAAACATGACAGAGTAGGGAGTGACATCACTGAATTGGCTCTGCAATGGATACCCACAAACACACGCGCCGGACACATCAACAGCGTGGCTCTGACATGTATTCAACCACAGTAGGCTGGCTTACATAAAACGGGGAATTCTCAATGGGTAATGCACCCAGTTTATTGTTTCCTGTTGATTCTTGATTCCAGATTAAGCGAAAGAGAATTGTTAGATTGAGGGTCGGTTGATGAAAGATTAAGACACTGAGTGATGGATGATTGATGGTTTGTTCCACTGCATCAGATCAGTGATGAACTCACCAGTCTGAGTTGATCAGAGAGAGACAGCAGCTTGATGTACGCTCCGCTACACTCCACCCCTTCCATGAACATCACCTCGTACCTGCACACACACAACAGGTGGAAATGTGTAATCTGCATGGTTTGTGTGTGTGTGTGCGTGTGTGTGTGTATGTGTGTGTGTAGGTGAGAGACCTACTGCAGGCATAGCGGGGAGTTTCTGAAGTGAAATGGTGTGTGGAGGTAGGCACCAATAGCATGGTGTCTCCCAGATGACTTCATCACCAGAGCTTTGTTCCCAGGGTGCATTTCTGCCTCTCGCTCCTCTATTGCCCACTCCCCTGATGAGCAAAGGAAATCACCTTTAATCAAATACCTTGGACATCACACAACTGTAAACTAAAAAGAAATCATTTACAAAGGATAAAATAGTAGCCTACATCTCCCAAATTAAAAAGCTGTCATCGTCTACATGATGTTCTCTGAGTGCAGATATGAAATCGGTAAACACTCCTGCCTGCTCTATGTTTCATTATACCCTCTGAAATAAATGGAATATTCTGCTACACTTTGATCTCTGAATTCCACTTCCTGTTTACCTACCATCATACAAGAGAGAGACACTCTCCTCCTCTCTGACAGCCTGGGAAAGAACCCACCTCCTACACACACACACACACACACACACACAGACACACGTATACACAAAGACACACACAGAAGATTATTCATAGGCTGTTGTAACATAGACGACCACAGGCTAAACACAGTTGACTCATGTTGTTTACTGCTATGAATACCAAATAAATAATATGCATAGAAATACTAGTTATCAAATATAAAAACTAGTGTTTCTAAACCTAGAAAATATTAGTTTCAGCTACACTTTACATAAACTATCATATAATGTAAAGGATTTAAACCTAAACTGTTATAGCCATGCTGCTAATACAATTGCCAGCTCAATCACATACCTAAACTGTTCATTCAGTGCTGCTTAATTACAATTAATACTTCTGATAATCGTAATGCTGAACATTTATTCCATTGCAATCATTTATATAACTAGGAACAAATTGTGATTAATAAATACACCAAGATGATTCTTCTGAAAGTCATAAAAATAAAACAAGTTGTTCTGACTTTCAGCATGGAATGGTGTGTGAAGGTCAGCTTGCAGACTGTGGAGGTGGTAAGTTGGCAGCTAGCCGCTGGCTGGTTAGATGAGAGTGTTAGAGCCTAGACACTGCTACTGTCACACTGGGCCTTACAGTTGTCCAGCATAAATGTGTCAACAACAGGTGATAATATGCATTGGTCCTGGAGAACGTTATCCTGTGCTCAACTCACCATCTGGTGAGATTCCTCCAACATGCCTCCTCTTCCCTGCCCTGACACTCCGCCCCTTCCTTGGAAGAATCTGCACTGCCTGCCCCCTCCTTGGAAGAATCTGAACCCCTGCCCCCTCCCTGGGAAACCCTGCCTCCCTTTACCTTGGAGGGATTGTGCATTGTGTTGAATGACATTCAACACAATCCTCCGATATAGAAGGATGTGCAATATTATTGTGCTATGTTTGCTCATAACTGGTGTATTTTTTTGTAGTTTCACTCATTTATCATTTCGCACTTGATCAGTAAAAAAAAAACAGGAGCTTGAAGGCTCCTGACGATGACATTCCTTTTGATAAAGTCCGTAAATCAGAATTCCATGAAGATTTCGCAGAACGCACGGTTTGGCAGAAACCTCAACTGGCCACAGAGACTAGCTGAGGTTTCTGTGGTTCAGAGACAATGACTTCATCAAGGAGATCACAGAGTATAGGATGAAGGTTCAAGTCTTTAGCAACAGAGCGTCTCCTGCTCTTGCCATCTATGGACTGCAGCATCCCACCTTCCACAGACGACATGGTTCACTAGACCAGCCTTCCTCCGCAAGCGCACTGATGGTAATCCAAGAAAACAAGGCCTGTTTGAGCTAGTAAATCCAGAGTTAGATGTAAAGATACGGCCTCAGGTGACATGCTTCAAAATGCAAGCCGAGGCAAGACGTCTCACTTCCGAACGCTTCAAATGGCTCTCCAGCAGGAGGTTGTTACTGAGAGCTGTTGCACTGCTCATCCATATTGCTCGCCCTCACAAGCCTATGGACAAGACAGCTGAATGTGATGGTGGGCACCACTGTAACAAACCCTGCACATCAGATGAGCTCTATCAAGCCAAAAAGTCATAATCAGGGCACCATAAGGGTAAGCTAGCTGTGCTCACTGGCAACAGGGACATCGACAAAGGTAGTTCCCTCGTAAACCTTAGTCCTATAGTGGATGAAGACATCGTCACAACTGACAGCAGAGTATAGCATGCAGAACTAGACACCAGTGAGGAAAAATCCCATAATCCTATCTCGACAGAGTCACATCTCAACGCTGCTGGTCCGGCGCGATCACGATCAGACCAAGCATCAACCATTCGAGGGCTGGCCAAACAACTGAGATCAGACTGCGGAACTAACTTTGTCGGAGCAAGTAATGAACTAGGACTGAAAGAGGAATCACAAAAGGCTGCTGTTCAGGAATACTTGAGCGAACATGGATGCACATGGAAATGGAACCTTCCACACTCTTCACATATGGGTGGAGCTTGGGAGCAGATGATTGGAGTTACACACCGAATCCTTGACTCTATGCTGATAGAGGGGACCTCACATCTCTCAAATGAAGTCCTTTGCACATTTATGGCTAGGGTCAACACTATACTCAATGGCAGACCTCTTGTTCCAGTCTCGACAGATCCTGAGTCTCCACTCATCCTAACTCCCACAAGGCTACTAACTGAGAAGGTTGGTACATCTCCTACTCTACCAGGAAGCTACATAGACAAAGACCTCTTCAGGAGCCAACGGAGGAAAGTTCAGAGTCTTGCCACCAAGTTCTGGTCCCACTGGAAAACTGAGTGCCTTCCAACTTTGTTGAGTCGACGAAGGTGGAACGGAACACAGCGCAACCTTCAGACTAGGGACCTTGGGATCTTATAGGACAATCAGGTTTTTCACAACGAGTGGCCAATGGCACGGATTACTTCACACCTAGACGGGCTGGCAGGGAGCGGAAGCTTGAATTGAAGATGTCTCAGGGGACCACTAGAACCATCTTGAGACCCGTTTCAGAAGTCATTATTTTCCTGCCTAAAGAGTATTGATTAATCAGTTTTAATGTGCATGGTGGCGGTGCGGTTAGAGCCCTTGCCTCCCAGGAAGGAGATCTTGGGTTCGATTCTTGGGCTGAATCCAACATCACATGATCTCTCTGGGTGGAGTCTGCATGTCCTCCCCATGTTACCGTGGGTTCTCTCCGGGCACTCCGGCTTCCTCCCACTGTCCAAAGACATGTATGTGATAGGTTAATTGGTATATTGAGAAATTGCCCCTAGAGAGTGGATGTGTGAGTGAATGGTTGTCTGTGTCTCTGTGTTAGCCCTGCGACTTGCTGGCCCCAGTCCAGGGTGTACCCTGCCTATGGCCCGAAAGCTACTGGGTTAGGCTCCAGTCACCCGTGACCCCTAAATGGGAACAAGCGGCACTGCAATCCCTCCCAGGGATTAGCAGTAGATAATGGATGGATGGATTAGCAACATCTCATAGCCGCATGGCGGGAAGTGTTCTGCCTGACATGTAAGCTTTGTTTCTAGTGCCCTCTGCTGGCCAGTGGTTTACCTACCAAGAAGTCATTTCCTTTGGTTAAAGGTTTGTCACAGATCCATCTATTTGCCATGCGTACGCATTTTGTGCTGTGTTGTATGTTACATTCATTCTACTATATGGAAGGATGTGCAATATCATTGTGCTTTGTTTGCTCATACACAACCTATGTTTGATTGTATTCTGTATTTCTTTTACAGTTTCACTCATTTATCATTTGGCACGCCGAATAGTAACAATTGGAACTAGAAGGCTATTTCCTGACTCCCGCTTCGTCAATGAAAGGAGTTTGTCTGGCTGTCTGATTCTGGGTTGATACACCTTAAGGAGCCCAGAACTATGAGGTTAAGCTTTCCGGGGGTGCAGATGTTTCCATTGCTCTTATTTTGGCAACACCACCTTCTACTGCCACCTTTACAACATCTATTTAACCCTTACAGCCTTGCCACATACTGTGCCTTCTTATACGTATCAACATGCATCGCTTCATTCTGATCATAACAAAGTAGCTCCCCCGTACATACGATGTTGTTCCTCTGTTTGTTCTGTGCTTTAGGTAACCTTCAGGTACTAGTGTTGCTGTTGCTTTCTACACAAACCTCAGGTAGATATAAATGCAGACGAGACATACCTGTCCAGGGGACCAGAGTCAAATGACTCAGCAAAATGAGCTCTCTCTGGGACAGGAGGAGAGATGTAGGAACTCTGTCACGAGGAGAGGATGGGGGAGAGGGAAGAGTCATGATCCATACAGGCGTGTAAGAAAGCCAGCCTGGCAGGCTTGATGACAGATGAACGCTTATGTACTGACCGCAGAACCAACCTGGGCCTCGCCAGAGCACCAAGAGGACTGGTAAAACACACAGGCCACCAGCAAACAGCCCAGCGTTAGCATCTGGGACACGGTGAAAACAGACATATGGTTTCGGTTTATGAGTACAAGATTAAGGACGGCGCAGATATTCAAACAGTTCTAGTATTTGAACATGCCTAGCAGTTTATCCATTAACAAAAGTCTCTGACACATAGAGTGGTAAACACTCAGACATTGGGTTTACCTTACGAGGTCGTCTATCGTTTCCGCAGGGTTTAGACACGCCGGCACAGCTCTAATGGAAGTTCTGGTCATTCTGGACTTTGGCCCTAAGTCTGTGGTCTCCATGGCAACCAAGGAGCTTTGCCCCACTACGCTGACTTGAACATTGATAGCCTTGACCTGACGGTTGATTCAGATTTGTGTTTGGATACAGATAAGTCAATCAGATTTGTGTTCCAATGCAGATAACTGAAAATCATTGAAATCATTGGTTAAAGATGTGATCGGTCATAGCTAATCACATCTTTAACTAGGCTGATTTAAAAAGCATAACAAAAGCGTTTTAATTAAATAAAGTACATTCAATTTCAACTGCAAAATAAACAAATCTGCCAGCATAACTGAAAAAGCTATATATTTTTAGGTTTTTAATTGTTGACTAAGGACTGCGACCCAAGCCAGTGTATTTGCATGTAGGGTTGGTAGCATTACTGAGGAGCAACACAGTGATCTGGTAGTCAGATCTATTGTGTACAATACAGACTAAGAAACAGATACAGGAACAATGTCAGAATATCAACTTTATTACCTTTATGATATATGACATGATTTTTTACTTAAACTGACCAAACACCACATGTAGCTGCCAATACCAGCAAACATTATATCACGTGACGAAACTTTCTTTGCTAAATATTTTTGTGCCCAGGTGATTTTCGCCTATGGTCTTTGTAAAAGTAAGCCCTTCTAGACAAAGTTGATCTAAACAGATAAAGACTTCCTTATATATCATCATTAATGTCGACATGGGCAACAACATATAATAGTAATCCATTAATGAATGTACAGTACATCATTAAGAAAAGGATTTCATGAATATCCCACATGGCAACAGCTTCTCAGAGCTGGATGTTGATCTCGCTGCGTATTCCGTCTCCCCAGACACTCTCGCTTCCATCCATGTCAGACAGGAAACCGCTTCCGGTGGCCGCCACATTGACACTGCGTTCCAGCCCTGTGATTCGTTGTTTGAGCCTGAGCTGCGTGGCTGCGTACTCACTCTGCAGGCGGGCCAGCCGGGTCTGCAGACGGTCCAGAAACGCCTCCAGCCGCTCCACCTTCTGCTCCAGCTCCTCCACCCCCAGGCTGGACACACCCCCTTCGTCCAGGAGCCCCTCCTTCTGCAAGATGTCCCGCCCCCTCTGCTCCAGCTGCAGCCTAGCATGGGGGAACTCGGTGAGCGCCTCCATCAGGTCGCGTTTGGACAGACAAAACAAGTCAGAGTATCCCAGACTGCGGATGTTGGCCGTGCGCCTGTTGCCCATCTTGCTGCCACGGATGTTGAGGATGCTGATCTCTCCGAAGCAGCTGCCCGCCGTCAGCACGGCCAGCTGGGTGGCGCCGTCCTCGCCAACCACGGCCAATCGGCCGTCTTTGATGATGTACATTTCCTTGCCGATGTCGCCCTTGCGGCAGATGTAATCGCCTGGACTGAACACCTGGGGGCGGAGCTTCAGCACCAGCTCTACCAGCAGCCCTGCCTCGCAGTCCTGAAAGATACGGACCTGGGGGGGGTGGCAGGGGGGGACAGGGGGGGTATAGTGGGGCGGGCGGGTGACAGGGGGGTGGCAGAATCAGAGAGGGGCAAGAAGGGGTGAGCAACATCACATAAGGGGAGACAAACATAATTACAACATTCGAAGCACAAAAATATGTAAAATGCATATACTTAAAGATTGCATGTGTACACATGGGTTTGTATTACGTACCTTTTTCAGTGTCTCTAGATGGACATTTATGGCTATCTCTGCTTTCAACTTATTAGGGAGGCTCTTCAGCACTTCCTGTTCGTCAACAGCCTTCTGATTGGTCCACAGATAGTCGAACCAGCGAATGACGCGAGCCTCCAGGTCCTTGCTGACATGGCGAAACTGCATGTAGTGTTTGATGGCATCCATGCGACTCTGAAACTCGGCGCGCGTGGCGTTCATGTTGGAGATCATGGCGCCCACATTCCCCACGATGGAGGCGAAGATCAAAACCCCAACCAGGAAGTCAAAGACCACAAACAGGAACTCCTCATCTCTGACCGGGGGAGGGGTCTCTCCGATGGTGGTTAGGGTGAGGGTGGACCAGTACAGGCAGTAGACGTACCCTCGAGTCAAGGTGCCAAAGCCTGGCTCAGATGAGTTGGGGTAGACCCAGGAGTCGGAGCCCAGGCCCAGGGCCTTAGAGAAGCTGTAGTAGACGCAGGCATTCCAGTGGATGATCACCAGAATGTAGAGAACCAGGTTGCAGATCCGGAAGGCGTTGGGGTAGTTGGTGCGTGTCTCGGTGCGGTCAAAGAACTCGAACATGCGGTTGAAGCGGAGCAGGCGGTTGAAGCGGAGCAGGGGAGTGTGGATGCCCAGGGTGAGGTAGAAGAGGTCAGTGGGGAGGATGGACACCACATCCAGTTTGAACTGTAGCGTGCGCAGGTAGCTGTCCCTCAGCTTGGTCACTTCCTTGACCAGCAGCCCCTGCTCCAGGTAGCCTGAGAGACACACGTCCATGTACGGCTTAGGACATGACCGTGTGCGGTTGGGGTCGGATTAGGGTTTGATTAGGTTAGATGCTGAGTTACCTGTTCTCATTCTGACTGCCATGTCCAGGATGTAAAGGCTGTCGCACAGGTAATCCAGAACGAGCCACACCACCGCGCCTTTAGTCTGCAACTCATCAAAACAGGCCCTGCACACACACGCATGTTTACAATGGAACAGTAAACACTGACCGCTTGTGTCATTGACATGTTTAGGGTTGCCAGGTTGAAGGCTGGGAGATGCAATACTGTACCTGGCCACCAGGAGGCACCAGTTGTAGAGCACAGCAGTGGCGATGATGATCAGCCAGTGGTAATAAACGTCATCAGCTGGAGCTAGGACTAAGACATCTGACTTCCGACTATGCGCGCACATGCACACACGGGCACACGCCCACACACACAGATGAACTGAGTCAACGTTAAACATCAACATTAAACATCAACATTATTACTTGCTAACTATACCTATGGTAATGTAGAGTACATACATGTAAGGGATAATCCCCTACGAGGTGCACTATATCACCCATTATACCATATATATATGGGCTGGGTGATTACGCAATTCTGATAAGATACATGGTTGTCCATTATGTTACGGTTCACGCCTCCGCATAATCCGTTATCAGGTGATAACTTTTTAGCAGGTGTACGCTATCACCTGATATAGAAAACCCCTGCAGCCAATCAGAGTTGAGAATTCACCCAGACCAGAGTATACTGTATGTTGTGTATATGTCCCTTGATGGTTTTGTGTTTTGTGCTCATATACTGTATGTGTGTTGCGTTCATTTCCAAGTGTGTGTGGTAGCCATACGTGGGCCTGGCGTGGTCAGCGTCAGAGGCGTCGGGGTGGGTATGGCTAATGCGACTGGGCGGGGCCTGCAGCTCAGGTCCTCTGAAGCGTTCCAGGAAGGAATCTGGACGCTCCTCCTCCTCCAAGAGACTCTTGTGGGCCCACTCCCTAAGAGTCACCACCATGCTCACCAATCTGGGGAGGAAAGGAGTCAATACCATACTGACCAACCTGGGGAGATGAGTCAGTACCATTATGGTCAATCTGGGAAGAGGAGTCAGTACCATTATGGTCAATCTGGGAAGAGGAGTCAATACCAACTGATTGAGCAGAGAAGAGGGGCTTGAAGGGAAGACAGGAAGATGGATAGTACAAGAGGAGACACGAGGAATGGAGGCAGAGGAAGGCAGAGGAAGGGGGGAAGAGGGACCTCACCTGGACAAGGCTCCTCTACCCCGGTATGAATTCTGGGAGTTGAGGCCCCTGCGATCGATAGTTGCCATCCTCTGTAATTCTGAGGATGTGTCATCGCACATCGACTGTCCTCTATTCATGCACAAATAAACGCAGTCAAGTTGTCAGCACGTCGACAAAAACTCCTCCTTGTCTGATCAACGTGCTTGTGTGTTCATATTTCTTACCGGCTTAAGATACTTTCAGCTCTCTCTCCCTCTTCCTCGATCCAGGTTTTCACAGATAATCTGTGAGATGCCAAATCTGTACTCTCTCCCAACGCCTGCCCTGTCATTCTATACAGACACATTAAAACATGTAACACACATACATGTTAATTGAGTTGTGCTGCAGTGCTTCATCGTTGTAGATCCAGAGAACACATTTTCATCTGACCGTGTTGTTACTTTGTGTCTTCCAAATCACAGTCAATTATCAAGGACAACCTAGTGCAGCAACTACCTGTACGGTAGGCATGGCAACATTTATTTTGCTACAGAGGAGAGAGGGAGAGAGAGAAAGGATGGAGAACAGAGGAAACGTTTCCAGTTCCAGCTGCCAATACCAGGGCTGCTGAAAGTTCATGTGATTTTGGTGTGTGTGTGTGTGTGTGTATACTTCAAGAGATTTTTGGCACAAACCTGATCGCCGATGACCTTCCTTTAAGGAGCTTGACTTGTTTTCTGTTTCTGCTATCTTGTTGGATGTTTGTCGCGTGTCTGTCCACCTCCTTCTAGTCTGTCCGCCTGCCTGCCTGGTCTACCTGTGAGTCCACGTTCCTGTTTTCCTGCCTGCCAGTCTATCTGCCTATGGGTCTGTGAAAGACAACAAGATGTCTGCAGGAAAATGAGGGATGAGCGCCGAGAGGAATAAAAAGGTAGAAAGATGATAGGAGAAAGTGATGACATGCGCCTCCCGCCCCTGCACACTTCATATATTGGCAACATCTCACCCCCCCCCAGTCTGCAGAGCTCTGTGCCTTTCTCATCCCCAGCTGGATGTGCGCGTGCTCGTGCTCGTGAGCCGATCCTTTGTACAAGTGGACTCATTGTTATTCAGGGAGCTCGTTTGAAGTGGCCTGGCGGTGTTGGTGAAGTGGCGCGAGTGTGGGTGGACAGCGTGCGTGATGTCGTACCAAAGTGACTGATTTTGATCCATGAGTTGGGACATTACATTCGATAGACTGTTCAGGGGACATGCACCCAGACCACCCAAAGGCAAGTACACACACACACACCATACACTCAAACACAAATAAGGTGATTCAATACTAGGCACAGTTTTATTTTTCCAAAGCAGTTAGCCACTGACATGAGGCCTGAGAAACTGATCCAGTTTCTCTCCCAGTTACAACAGATATATGTCCTCATCCGACCCTCACACACAATGTTCCAAGTTTCACCTGTCCGTTATAAGGACATTTGCATAAAAGAAATAAACCAAAAATAAATCGTTGCATATCGTACTAAGTGGCTTTTGGATCTAGGATGAATTTGACCCCCAATTCAACAGTGTTCGGGACATGTTGAAAATTCTCAACTGAGATTATTTTAGTAGTAGAAGTATGTTTATATTTTCTACTGAGATGATGGAATGTAATCTGGATGGAGGTTATCGTGTTGAATCTGCAGCAAGGCAACATCCTATTAAGTTCAGTGCTCTTTCCAACACTCTCTCTCTCCCTCCTCCTTTCCAACACTCTCTCTCTCCCTCCTCCTTTCCAACACTCTCTCTCTCCCTCCTCCTTTCCATTTGCTCTCTCCCTCTCCCTCCTTCTCGGCCCACTCTCCCTCTCAACCTTAATCACAGTGAGGTGGACAGAAGCACAAACCAGTTCTCTAATCACCAGTTAACAAAGGATAAAGATGACCAATCATGATTGAGATGGCTTGACTCCTTGGTCGTTGGCAGATATATAATTATTCGTAAATGCTGAATAGTTATTTGCTAACTGAGGTGTTAGAAGCTAACTGAGATATTTCATTGGCTGTTATTGACTTCTGGGTCAAGTGACTGACTGGCGACTGCAGCATGCAGGTTGGGGGTCCAGCCGGAGATTGTATTAAACCTTCGCTGTCACCTTCAACCATAGACTAAATCAAGGCTGCAACATTATTGGCAAGGGGATTAGTTTCACCAGGCAGTCATGCGACATCCAGAAAGGAAGGCTGGCAGTTGAACAGTATTCGGAATTGAGGCACAGGGATGCTGCTGAGAAAGAGAGCAGTGTGTGTGTGTGTGTGTGTGTGTGTATGTGTGTGTGTGTTTATGCCCTCTTCATGCCTCTACCCATGAGGCAGGCAAAAACAGTCATCACCATCTTCGGATTCACCTCCACCAGGTCTTCTGGCAGCGCGTACACACGAGCCCCGATCTTTCTCGCCATGGAAACCGCGTACCTGGGGGTCCGAGATCAGACTTAGGATCCACTTCAGAATAAAAGGAACCTGAACTCAACCTCCACACCAGATAAAAAAGAGCTAGCTTGGCTTTTAGGTTGGCTAGCCTAGCTTTCACCTTGTTTTGTAGACTAACTACTAGCATAGCTATTCAGCAAAAACAGAGCATTGAGGTTAGAGTTTGTTAGAAATAGGTCAATGGTTTTAGAGGAATATGTGGGTGGCAGATTCAGCATTTTTCTATATAAAGATGATGTACTTATGGTTGGCAGGTTGGGCAAGAAATAATTCCTTTACAAAGAGGGCGCTTGGCTGAGACAGCATTAGAAGCCCTGGCTAAGGCAGAGACACTCACTTGGCATTGTCCAGTTTATCATCGTCAGAGAGACTTCCTTTCTTCACCAGGTCATAGTTAATACTGTGTGGCTGGATGGAGTCAATCAGGTCCAGCACAGGAAGACTACTGCTGATCTCTTTGTCCTACACACACACACACACACACATTTGTGCAGTTTCAAATTTATGTACAAATATACACTTGCGCACACACAGACATACACCAGCGCCTATCCAAACCTGTCCACCTGCGGTGTGTGACCCACCTTGAAGCTAGAGATCTTAGAAGTCTTTCCAGCTTCTAACAGAGTCTTGTTGACCCATTTTACGATGAGTTCATCTCCTGCCGCCTCTCCGTCCCCCAGGTCTTCTAGCACGTTGAGAGTATACCTGAGAATAGGTCAGCGATTATTCAGGTCTGATATTCTGAATGCAGGTCAGCCTCTCTCTCCATCCCCTCTCTCTCCCCCCTCCTCTCGTACCTCCTCATGAGTTGCCACACCAGTGCCAGGGTGAGGGTGGGGTTCCCCTCATTCAGGTCCTGCCCCCCGATGCCCACCAGAGAGAACTTGGCTTCCTTCTTTCCAAGCTCAACCGCATAGTTACAGTTCTCCAGCTGAACACACACACACACACACACACACAATGCAAGAAATCAGCATACTTAAGTCTTTTCACGCCCCTTCTCGGACTTGTGATCACACCAAGAAGGTGTACTTTGATGCCATTAGTCCAAAAGGCAAGTCCATGATCATTGCCAGTCATTACAATGAGACTAGCTTGTGTATGTCACGCGAGTGAACTAGCGAGATTCAACTATCCTCACAACTTTCTGTGGTGTAGTGCGTGCGTGTACCTTCTTCATGTTGGCTCCTAACTTGGGGTAGGGAGGTCGGTTCACTTTGTTGTTCCAGTCCACATGGACCTTTATCCTCTCATAGAGCTGCAAGATCACTAGAGCGTCCAGGAGATCTCTGGAGCACACACACACACACAGTTTCACCTTTGCATATACACACACGTGTAAAAACGTACATACACATATGTAAGTAAATCATAAAAACACTGTAATTCATCTTAAATTATAAGTATAAGTATATATGTATTACCATATACAATGCATGCAAATGTATATGAAGATAATACTTCTATAATATTGTTAACAGTGTAGATGCTGGAGTGCTAGCAGACAGGGTTATTGTCAGGCTAAACTATCTCATGAAAAGACAGGTTACCCGTAGATGTGGTTGACATGAGGGTTGACTCCTAGAGAATTCATCCAATTCCGGAAAGTTCTTTCCTCCCTTGTCTCACCTAAGGGTTGGTGAGAAACATGAGGGAGGGTAGATGTGTAGTACCGCTGGTGGCCAACACAGGGAGACAAAGCCCATAGCTCTCCCTAAAACTGCTCTGACAAACCCTTCAGAAAAGAGGATCCCTGTGGTCTTCGTGGTGACAAAGGTCTGAGAATTTCCCCTCTGACCAAATGGTTTGAGCAATTCATCGTTGTCAAATACGCAATCCAATTTGTGTCTGATATGAATCTAATGAGAGTGCGTATGAGTCAGTGTGTGTGTTTACAGTGTAAACATTGGACGGAAATAGTGTGCAGGAATGTTTTTGTTTGACAGCCCTGGACAATGTGTTCAGTAATGCATTCAACCTTGAATAAGAAGAGTCTTCTTTGTATCTGATCTCATTCTGCTGAGTGTGTGTGTGTGTGTGTATGTGAGAAGAGAGAGTATATATTTGAGAGAGAAAGTGAGAATATATGTAGGTATAGTGAGTGTACAGATTACTGTATACAAAAAGGCAGAGTGTGTGTGTGTGTGTGTGTGTGGGTGTGTGTACCCACCCTCCAGCCGGCCCCAGTCCAGATCCTGGTTTTCAGGCTTAGTGAGAGAGGGGTGCTTGTTAAACAGGTTGGCCACGAAGGCCAGGTTAAGTTTGGGGTTGCCGCTGACGACATCAGCAGGGGTGACAAACTGGCGGCAGCCCAGCCTGTCAGCCTGCTGCAGCATGCTTTCTGCTCTCTTCAGATCGTCCCTTTCCTGTAGACACACGCTCGTTATTCTCAGGGTCGTTACCATCATCTACCTCTCTGTCGTCACAGTCACCTGCCCCATAAAAGTCACCGACTTCACTGGCACCATCATCCCATTACTTCATCAAGCAGAATACGGTCCATTTAGGACTAAGTCACTAAGTAGAAGAAGCAGAGATGATTTAAAAGCCATATATTAGTGGGAGAAGATTATGACGCGTCATAAGACACTATGAAGTGTCTAGTGCAGTTTGGGTTCCTACTCAGGATGCAAGATGCCCCACACAGTCTAACAGACATCTTTGCATCCTGGCTTCCCCCATCAGTCAAGCCAGCTTCGGATCCTCCTCCACAGACAGGAGGCCTCGTCATTTAAAGGGGAGGGAGGCAGGTGTTAAAGGGATGGTGAGGTCAGGTACTCACACTGAGGCCTGCCAGGCTGATGCTGATGGCTGCTCTGTCCTCCTTGCTTCCATCAGGAGCAATCTGGCTGAGCAGGTGGAAGTAGGCTCTGGAGTCCTGGATAACACACACACACACACACACAATTATACAATAAGGAACGATTAGAGCTACACATCTATTTGGGGAAGAGGGATTAGCACGTGGGTACTTGAATATGAACTATGCATACATGACGTAATGACAAAACAGTGGTGAACAAAACACTTTCACAACTTGAACACTGGGGGACAAAAAACATGCAGTCAGAAGACAGAACTAGTCAGAGTGAACCAGTACCTTGATTGAGTTTGAGAAGTCTCCTAACTGATGCATGATTATGCAAGACAGAGACCGAGAGGAGGAGAGAAAAAGAGAGAAATGGTAGACAAACCATCAACAACATAAACAGACAGAACGACAAACAGAGCTTTGGATGAGGAGTCAACAAACAGACAGCTAGGCAAGAAGAGACAGACAGATAGAAAGACAAAGATAGACAGACAGATTCATTGACATTCAGACAGACAGTCTAGTAGACAGTCAAACACAAATAGGCACGCAGCCAGCAACGCAGACAGACATAGAGAGACAGGCTAGTAGACGTGACAGACAGACAGACAGACAGGTTGACTACATTCAGACAAGACAGACAGGCAGTCAGCCAGCCAGCCAGCTAGGCAGGCAGACAGACAGACCTTGATGTCGGAGCTGAAGTTGTTGATGGGGTTGAGGCCGGCGTTCAGCAGGTGGAAGTTGGCCCAGCGTAGAAGCAGCTCCTCTGGAGATAGTTTCATCAGATCTGCCAGACTCTCTCCCTCCCTCAGCAATGCTGCTAGAGCTACATGCACACATACACACACGTGTCACGTTTTCGTTTTTGAGAGAGATGGAGTGAGCGAACACACCTGTCGGTATGTCTTTGAAGACGCTTCAGCTGCACCCACCTTCGTTCTTGCTGAGCTCTATGTCGGCGAACAGGCCTATCTTGATGATCTGCCAGAGCAGGCCCAGAACCAGGTGAGGTTTCCCCTCCTTCAGGTCCAGCGCTCCAATGTTCACCACATGGCACCCGATGGCCGACGCAGAGTTCAGAGCCAGGTTCAGGTTCTCCTGCAGAGAAGAATGACGGCATCAAGGCCCGCTTTTATCCAACCCATTGGCTAAGTCATCCACTGACACACCCAAGTGGCCAACTAACCCATGTGGCGGCTCTGAGCTAACCAACCAACCTGGATGGTGAACGGTGTCAGTTTCTTCTTGTTAATGGTTCTCTCGTCTATGGTGTCTGGGACGGACAAGTTGATCATTTTACTGTGGAAAAACACAACGGGGGAGGCGGGGGGGAGGGGAGCAGGGTTAGAGGCAAGAGACTAGAAGAGAGAGAGAGAAGAGGGATCCACTTCAGAGGAGAGCCAAGTCAAGGAGGGGCGAACCGTGTGAGGAGAGACCAGTTAGAGAGCGTAGAACAGAGTGCAGATGAGAGACTTAAAGTAGGAGGAGGGGAACAGAGGAAGAGGAGAAGGGGATGAATGAGAGGTGGCAGGAGGAGGATGAGGAGTAGATGTGAGCCTCACCACAGCACGATGCCATCGCCCACAGCAGTAAACAGTGCATCTGTACTGGGGTTGATGGGAAGCACATGCGTGCAGTCAGGGTCCTTCTCCAGAGCCGAGCTGATCCAGTTGGCGAACGCATAGCGCTCCTCCTCTGGAACACACCACACCAGAACAACACATCTAACACCAAGACAAACACACTGCACACCATCCTGCAGCAACACACACACGTAAGACTGCAATGGAGGGCAGTGAAGATGATGCATCCTCCAACACAACTATGTGCCCCTTGGGACAAAGGTCGGTCTCACACAGCAGACACTTGTTTACACACACAAATACTCATCACAGGAGCACAAAAATACTCCTGGAAAAATACAAACATTTTCATGTTGAGTTCATTATTGTTTCTAATCACTCATTCCATTGAATAAGTGCCCCCGAAATGCCGCACACGGCATTCCACAGCCTGTGTGTTTGTACGTGATCGGAAAGGAATTTGAGTCAGCCAGGAAGAGAATAGAGGAATAAACAGTCATCACCACCAATGAATGCAGTATGCCAAGAAGTGCAATGTCATTTCCTGCAGGACAGGAACTGTAGCCAAGACATCAGGATGACAATATGGAATGTTAGCCCTTGTGGATATGGTGTAGCACCCTGCTAGGTAGCCTACAATGAACACATACTCGAATCACCTGTTCAGTTCACTCCTCATCACTGCTGACTTAAGACTTAACAGTCATTTCCTGAATTGTCATTGTATTTGGTTGTCATGACAGTCAGACTGGAGGTAAGGCGGGAGGAAGCCTCAAATAGTTTTGAATCTCCTTTGCATCGGTGAAGTAACCCGGACCCCCCCTGAGAACAATCGAAAGGTCCTTCCCAGGTGGCCTCACACGGACACATGCCATTCTAGCGTACACACCTGAGAAGGAGTGCTGCGTCCCCACGCTGGACAGCTCGCTGGTGCCTCCGATGGCGAGGATGCCTTCTTTCCTGTTGATGGCCTTCCGGAAGGTCTTTGCAACATTATCCCCCTTTAGCTCATGGAAAATCTGCAAACAAAACACACTTACTAGGGTCAGAGTACAGCCAGGTCAAACTGTGGTCAATTCAGGGTGTGGTCAATTTGTTTCAAGAAGCGCTCAGTAGAATGTGGTCAGGATGGAGATTTGGCAACAAGAGTGTGGTCGGGTTACAATGACCAGGTCAAGTCGGTGTTGCGTGAGGTTAGGATTTGGTTATGAAGAGTGCACTCTGTTTTGGTTGCTGTTCATGGTTGCGTTGGGTTTGTGCGGTTGAGGCCCCTCACAGAAATGAACTCATCAAAGTTGATCTGGTTGTCTTTGTTGCGGTCAAGTTTCTGGATGATCTCCCGGACTTTGTAACCTGGCAACGGTAAATTGGCTGCTTTAAAGAGCTCGGTGAGCTCCGAGTCACAGATGAAGCCGTTGTTGTCAATATCTGTGGAGAGGATGGAAGAGAGGAAGGGTGGATGACAGAGAGAAAGAGGGGGGGAGAGAGAGAGAGAAAGAGAGAGAGGGGAGCGAGAAAGGAGAGCGAGACAGAGATTTATGGGGAAATCATAGAGGCAAGATATGCTCAGTTCCTGTAATAAGGCTGGTCACAGATCCTAAAGATACTAAAGGCCTTTTGAAAGGCCCACTTAATTAAAAAGTTAAAAACAAAGCAGACATGTCGAAACAGAACCTAGAAGTGCATTGCCTAAAGCTACCCAACATACTACTTAGTCATCTTTAGGATTGGACATACTGGTGGGTGAAAATTACTTATAAGAAATGTGAACTGAACTCAAGCCTCTCTCCACAAACTCACCTACTTTCCGGAAGGCCTCCTTCAACTCCTCCATCTCTTCCCCAGATATCTTGTGTGCCATCTCTTTTCTTTAGATGCAACAGCCCTGCAGATGCCGGAAAGCAAACATTCTATCTTCTCTCATCTCAAAGAACAGCAGCCTCTATGCATCTGGACAAACATTGAACTAATAGCAATCTCCGTCCTGAGAAACCTCCGCCGACCACACCCATCAGGAGCATAATTGTACAGCATAACGTGTAAAATGGATCTGGTAGCCTCAGGCTGTCAAAGATCGGCAGTGATCATGTGATGGCAATTCATGTAGCATGTCCTCATCACATGACTGACGCTACTAGTCAGGCAGTCCTGCACTTGGTGATGGATTGGTTAGGGGACCGCATGGTCTACATCACCGTAATGTACAGTACGTCATCCTACCTCGGCATAACCCGTCCCGCAGCTGCAGTTAGACAAAAAACGCCTCTACTTAATCACATTACTGCTAGTGAGTCTCCGGTACATCTCAGTTCCTGCCAGGAAGCCCCAGGCGATTCAGCCCAGAACACAACCTTGTCATTTTAGAGGCAGCAGCGATATAAAGACGGAACACGGCAGAAGCAATGCTTTAACTTCATCGTCTCAATTAGCTTCTATTTGCGCAAACACACGTGTATTAACGTTTATTTATTTTGGAATTAAACGTGTTTTCAAGGACAACTGATTTTTTTAAGCGAAAAAATACTTACAACCCCAAAATAACGTCGACTGGGAAGTGCGCATAGCAGTGTCATTGTTATTAGACTACACATCGTTAGATAATCTGATGGTTTCCCTCTCCCATATCACATGGATTTAGGCTATGTATACGACGACTCTCAAATCCAGAAAACATTTATTAATTGCAAGTAATGTAATATTGCAGCGTGTCGTCAGTCCTACCGAGCTCAAGTGGCGTGTATAGCAGAACATCCGTAGAGGAATTGTTGTATCCTGTGGACTTGATTCTGTAGTTCTCAGCCCAAGCAGTGTCCTGGATCCTCACATTCTCAATTCCTCCTCCTGCAGGATGACGCCCCGCCCCGCCCCGCCCCACCTCTCCCTCCTGTGCCCCGTCAGAAACTACGGTTCTCAACCCGCTATTAGAGATGCACCTGGCGTAACTTTATTGATCATGCTAGAACTGGACATCAAACCATACGCCTAAAAACAAGCTGCAACTTTAACCTTACCTGAAGCTAACATGAACCCAATGCATACCTGAATATAGCTATCATGTTAATACACCTACATGGAGACAACAACAAAAAAAGATTATACTTGGTGGTGGTGATTGGCAGATGAGAACACTAATGTTGTGACATAGTGGGTTGCACACCCACATTGCTGCACTCCGCTAAGATACCCTCTCCCTCCCTTGGCCGTGCCATCTCACGAACTTGGGAGATGAATCTGAGCTCCTGATGGATGGGGTTTCCTGTCCTCACATGTCTATACACCAGACATTCCTCTCTTTCTCATACCTCTATGTGTTCATTCATGTCAGACAATAAATACCTTTTCCTGACACAACATGGCAGCCCCTGTTATTTCACCAACATACCGTCCTGACTGGAGAGGAATATAGTCTCTGCAGGCAACGTAAGAGAAGCAAATGTGTTTTTGTGAACTGTTGGGAACGGTGGGAATCTCTACAGCTGTGTCTTCACCCTGAGTTAGAGCTGAGGAATGTGATCAGCTGGATGACCAAACCGTTTCAACAGAGCTGGCGGGTTGTCAAGAGCATGTGTATGTGTGTCCATTGTTGCAATCCGATAGGATACGGTAAACGCATTAAACACATGGTCCTCTGACTCACACTGTACCTCCTGTTTACTCCCCCCAAACGTTCAACCAGACACAACGTACTCACATATAAATGTTCATTTGGCAAAATCAACTAGATGCCCCTCTCATCTCTAACATACACGCACCATTCATACAGGCTTACAGAAGTATGTTTGCCCAGGAGAAGGGAGGAGTATTGAAGCTTGGTAGCATGGTGACCGCCACAGAAAGACCTCAGATAGGAACAACTGTCCTCATATCAGGTTGCATCAACAATAGATGGCAAAACCTGTTTCCTGAATGTAACTTGGACGTAACCTGGCAGAGCATCTTTCTCATCTTTTGGAAGGATTTCACAGATGACCTTGTGTGTGTGTTTTCGCAGGCCACTGTAATACACAGACCCTTTTGGACAGAAACCGAATTGTGAAATGTGTATGTCTAGGGCTGGGTTCGTGGTGTTTGGCCAAATCTCGTAGGGCACCCTCTCCTGAGGGGAAACAATGCAGTCCCTTGGCTGGGACACACCTTTCCTCTTAGCCTGCCTGGCCTTATATGGTAATACAGACAGATCATGGGCTGATTGGCTGGGCTGGGTTCAGAGTGGGGAGTTTGGATTCACCCCTGCCCATCAGCACACACCTGCTCAGACAGATATACATGTACGTTCACATGTACGACACATGGGAACGCAAACACACACTCTCTTTACAGTGATCATCCTCCAGGTGGTGTGACCATGGAGTGAATGATAAACCCTTGTCAAGTAGCCGTCAGAACAAAGCCGAATGGCTAGCGCCTAATGGCATTATTGCTCACCTTACTCTTTAATGTTATCAACACCCTCTACGGAATGGTGCCACAGGCGAAGATCTCAGCTGGGCCACAAAGGAAACAGAAGAGGTGACCTGTTCAGCAAAGTGGGAGAAGTCAGCCCTGTGGTGGAACTCTAAGCTCCTCCTTGTGCACAGCAGACTTTAAAAACTCATTTATACACATTTCTCTTAACATGACTTAACTTTGTGTCCAAAGTAACACTTTTATGGCCTTTTATTATACTGTTTTAATGTATTGTTTCATTTTAAGCTTCACCTTTTAACATGCATGCTTTTCACTAACACGAGTTTTCCCCAATTTTATGCCGCTAAGTGTTTTAAGACATGTGAATTGAAAACGGTGCATTTTATACTTGAAATGTGTTTTAACAGCTCTGGCTTTTAAAAATTGTTCAATAAACTTTCACCACAAAAAATCAACACCCTCTGGCAGTTTTACAACATTCATATCCTTTACTCTAGAAGCCGTCTTTGTGTCCAGGCTGTTCTGACCCTCCTCCGCATCCTGATGTTTCTAGACCTTTTTTTTTGCTTCTCCAAAAAGGTTTTTTTTTTTTTTTTTTTTTTTTCTATCTCACTGTCCTGGAAGTGTCCGATATAGTTTCCAATCTAGTCATGACACTTCTCCATACCATAAAACAGCTCTAGAAACCCTCTCTCCACGTCCAGAACAAGCAGCTGTAGGAGAAGTATTTGGAGAACGCTGCCACCTGCTGGCGGCCGCTGGTGGTGTCAGCAGGGCGACAGAATCACAGAGTTGAGGCTCCACATCGGAGGTTGTTAAGGCACTTTTAATAACAGAATGCATCACCTGAGAGACAGGCCTGATGTACAAGGAAATCCCCTCCCAATAAATGGTAGCATGTCGGTGCTGCAGACACCATCATAGCAATGACACGTGAGTGCTGATCTGGACACTTTCAAAGCTTCATCGCCATGGCACTGGAAGTTGGATACTGAGTTGAGGTGAGGGGATGGAGGAGGGAGGAAGGTGGAAGGAGGAGTGGGCCAGAGCCAGGGAAATATTTACTGAGGTAGAACCAATCACAGTCCAGTAAAGTTTCTCCTCGCCTTCACCCTGCTGCCAAGTAGCTTGGAACAGCGAGTGGGAGTGGTCTGTCCAGACAGCCACCTGACAGTGCAACACACCACATATAAAAGGCACACTGGCTTGACCTGACTGGTGGAAATGGTAAGTTTATAAAAAGGGGTTTAACGTCAGGTTTAAAAAAGAAAAAAAAAGAAAAGAATGGGAGCTACCAATTTGTGGGGTGGGAGAGACAACTGTTTGAACATCAAGGCACTTCCTGATTGGACAAACTACTCCTTTGTGTTGATTCTCCTTCAGCTCCTATTGGACAAGGCCCTCCGGCTCCCATTGGCCGATGTCCTCCAGCTCCTGTTAGCCGATGTCTCCTAACTCATCAGGAAACTGCAACGCAGACATTGGTACTGTGACTTGAAGACGTTTCTATGGTTACCTTTAGGCGTCATCAGTGATTACTTAGGAGAGGTTATGGATGCCTGTACTAGACTCTCCAGCTATGTTTAACAGGATCCATAGTTACCTGTAGGGGTATCCATGGTACTTGGCTCTGAATATGGACAGCAGCCAACTGAAGAAGAGCATGACCAGGCCAATCCCTGCAACACACATGACTAGACAAGAGAAGGATTTACAGAAGTCTATTAGCCAATCAGAGGTAAAGGCATTAAACTCATCAGGTGTGTGTGAGTGAATGTGCAAGGTTTTGATATGTGGGCAGGCAACTTGACCATTGGTGATATTACATGTTAAAAAGACTACACAAATAAAGTTGGATTTGATTCGACTTGTGTACATACTCTTCCTCTTGCCGATATCAAGATCAGACGTAGCAGCTTCATGCAACAACACCATCCCCATGGTTACTGCAGAGTCTGAGGCAAAGGTTAAGGGCCAAACAAATTAGTGTGTATGTGTCCATGTGCGTCTGCCTTGAGGCGTAAGAAAGGATACTGAACAGAAGAACGATGTGGGTTTCTGCCACAAACTGGGCCTGGCTGCTTCCATGGATGTAGCTCTGGAACAAGAAACAAGAAACTTAGGACCCAAACACACAATGTGTGCTCGCGCGCGCGCGCACACACACACACACACACACACAAGGCCTCACCACTTGTCCGGTGTTGGGGTTCTTGTGGGCGTAGGGGGGGCCACGGATGTGGTTCCACATCTGTCCTGACGTCATGATCAGAACGAAGCACTAAAACACAGCACCAGAAGTCAGTTTCATCTTACACTGAAAATACATTCACCTACAAATAATTTGGGGTTGGTCTGGCTATGGTTTAGGGTCAAGGGTCAAGATAGAAAATGGTCACAGAAGTGATTGGTTGGGGTGAGAAGGGGGGGGGGCTTGGTTACCAGAGCAGAGAAGGCCCAGACATTCTTGTTGAACAGGAATTCTAAGTTGTTGCGTCGGAGGTAGGCCAGCCCTCCTATTACTGCCAGCAGGAATCCCAGCATCAAAGGGCCTGCGTAGTTCGGAGGTCGGATCACCCTTACCTAACACACACATCAGTGACAATTGGAACATAATTTGGAAAAACGTCGGAAACTTCGTTCCACCCCCGCCATGTTCTAACTGCATGAACACACCAAACACTCAAATGGCATCATTTAGAGCAGAGCGTAGAGTAGCCATTCTTTTGAATGACACTGCTCCGACTGCTTCGAAAGCCAAAACTCAAATATTTAGAACCAACGGTATCGTACGTGGACGTCGGTGCGGTCCGCGACCCAACGGGCCAGCTGCTCGGCGGCGAAGCCTCGAACCTGCAGCTCGTACGTGTCGCTGCGCTTGGGCTTGCCCTTGGCCGGGAAGTTGATGAAGGTCGGAGCGGAGTTCATGTTGAGCTGAAACACAATCCAAAGCTAACTGGTACTGTGCATGGCAGATAGCTCATGATTTGGGATTGAACGTAGACATACATGCCTCAAATAACAAAGGATATTTGACTTAAGGTACCACGTTTGTATTGCAGTTGAAGAGACAAGTTCACCCAAGTATTTGAAATGCAAAAGGAAGCTGACCCAGGACTGATGTTAGATCCTGGAGAAGGATGTTACTTCCAGGCAGGAGGTCAAACGTGTGCTATTTACCATCTGAAAGACATCGGAACCTTCATCAAAATCCACCGTTGCGAAAAAGATCTTGTTGGTGAAGGCGTTGGAGTACCGCCAGGAGTTTGCAAGAACCTGGTACTCTTCATCAGCCTGCCTGCAAACACACAAGTCAATATTACACACAAACCCTTACACAAGCGATGTAACTAATTGACACACACACTCACTCACTCACTCACTCACTCACTCACTCACTCACACACTCACACACTCACACACTCACTTGCAGACGCCACACTGCCTCTGTGGCTGCAGGGCTGTGAACATAACGATGACGGAGTAGTTTCGAGGAGGAGCTTTGACAAACCGACGGAACTTGTCCCCGTTCATCCGAATGACAGAACGTTTGCTAGCCCAGTCCATCATCTGGCTAACCTTCTCAGAAAGCAGGGTCTAGGCGAAAGGCAGTGCATGGGTTAACTCCTTACAATTACAGCGTATTCGCTGATAAGTCCGGTAAAGCAATGCAGAAGTCATTGTGTAACGTGGTTTAGTAGCTAACTCGGCATTGGCTAGCTACCTTCAATCTTAGTTTACTAGCTGCCTCTTTATCACATCAATCTAAAACCACCACGTTGGAAAAATACAGTATGTGCCGTCAGCGAGGTTACAAGACACTGTGCTGGTTGTTTTTTTATAGTGTATATTAATGATGTCAATACGTTTAGCCTATACATTTTATAGCGTCTCTTTTGTGCAGGCTTTTTAGCTAGTACTGTAGATAGCCACCGAGCTAGCAAGCTACATTCACTAACATTAGCTTAGCTTGGAACACACCGATTTAAAACCCTCATTGTGCGATTTGCATGCAGTAATATTAACAAACCCCTGCAGGATAACATACCTCCCTTTTCTTCTGTCCAACTGAAGGCACGCCATTACATATTAGCACGAGAAAAAGAGAATACAAAAGTTTTGTAAACATTTCCATCCTACTGCACTTCCCTACTGACTGCAACTACTTCCCTACTAAGCCTTGTCAATTGCCTATTGGTGGATTTCTAGCCAATAGAAGTCAGTAAAAGACAGTGTGGTTATCGTGATAGTAATAATGGGTGTGAACAGAAAGACCGGTGGAGGGCAGTAATGTTGAATTTATATAATTAATTTAATACATTACCCAAACTACAACACCTAATCATTTTTTTTGCTGTTGCTGATACAAGCGAGCCTTGGAGTCATAGCAAGTTATTAAAAACCATTTAGGTACAGAATTGGAGTGTGTGTAATAACAGATATAGGCCTAAAAATCCCGAAGAGGCGAACCAAAACTTTAAAATTATAATCTTGGCCTGTATTCAATTGTTCTTTTCATAATCCATGTGGATGGGCAGTAATGTCTATAATTGACATTCTTCAACTGCGCGATGAGCGGAGGAGGTTGGAAACCTGACAGGTTAAGCAACAACAACCCCCCCCCCCTCCTCCCCCCCCTCTCCTCCCTCCTCCTCTTGGCGGAGCAGCGTGCGGACTCCAAGGTAACACACCATGTACACAGACCCAAGAGCCGATTAAATATTTCACTGACCAGAGCGGTAGGTTTTAATAAATAAAAACATAATCTTCAAACTTTCGAACCTCAGTCATTTGCGTGACTGTGAGTTATAGAGGTAGGTATACGTTCCTTTGTTTTTAGCCCGTAGATTTACGCATACGCATTGTCTACGGGTTTCATACAGTCATACAACTTGTATTTAGCAATATTGACCATATTACAAATCGCGTCTTCGCTCAGCAATATGCCATCTCTGTACATTCTTTAAAAATCCAACCCTTCCCATTTGCCATAGAAAGTCTGCTGAGACCAACGCAAATAGGCCAGAGAGGCCTCATTTTGATCCCCATTAATGTTAATAGCAGGTAGGCTGATTTGACGTGCTGAACCTGACCAACGTGAAGATGCCAGCCGGTGAGGGCAAGTCGGACATGGATCGGGTCGGTCTCTTCAAAGAGATGGGCTACATTTCAATCGGAGACAAGTACACCCCGTTCACATACCGTGAGTCCACAGAATGAATTAAATAGTCTATTCCCTGATCACGAGTTAGAGTTTACTAATTTACTATTTCTGCCTGGTTATTTTATATAACTCATTTCAATGGGTGTTTGTTCTTCCTTAAAGAATAACTAAAACCCTAACCTTTTGTTTAATCATCAACCCTGGTCTTTATACCGACGACTCGAGTTTTGCTCCTAGCGGTGCACCATTCTGAAGAAGCTCTTGAAGTAATTATGTGATATACCGAAGGGTCTTTTCTTGGTACTCTGATAACATATCCAGTAGGGTTATTATATGAAGGCTCTTTCCTTGAAATGTGGCAAGACCTGTATGCTAACCTATACATACAGGGGATTACATTGATAACCATAAGACCTTAATGCTTTCTTACATTGAAGCAAAGACAGCATTGACATAGGCATAACCCCACCATGCCATTTTTTTATTGAAATTTTTTTTTATATGAGGAGGCAGGAAAAGGCAGAAACTGGCAAGTTTTGGTTACTTTTTAAAGGTTCTTAAACATTTTGAAGTTCTACAGCTTTTGAGGTAAAATTCTAAACCTGACATAAACCCTACTACAGAAGGAGAAGGATCTCATGATCATGCCTGATGCTTCCATCCATCCTGTCAGGTCCTTTTAATGAGTCGGCCCAGAAGAACAAGCAGATGATGACAGGAGGGCCAAAGAGCCGGTCCAGTCTGCAGGCAGGCTATTTCGATTCTCATTTCAAGAGGATTTTTGAGCGGGAGGCCCTGTCCGACCCAGTGAAGCTGGCCCGGCAGTACCGCAACCAACAAGCCAAGAGGAATATCGGCAAGGCCTTCCTCCCTAGCAACGGGGAGAAGAAACCGTAAGGAAGAATGCTGCTGTTAAATGTATTGTGGTTCACTCAAAGGGAAGTTTCTAGATGTTTATGTATGGACATTGCAGGTCAGGTTCAGGCAGCTATTATGGAACTCTAGCTGGTCCTGTCCAAGCCATGAGTGCTCAGAGCCTACCCAGGAAGCAGCACCCTTCTCCTGGCAGGAACATTCTCACCAGCCCGCCCAAGAGAGGCAGTGGCTATAGGTATGACAGACAGACACACAGGATGACAGACAGACTTACAGTACCGGCAGTAACGCAGAGCAGTTGTGATGTAAATTCGTGTGTAATTTTGTGACAGCTACCCTAACGTCACCCTGTCTAAGTTGGACCCATTCTCGTCTGAACCCTTTGACCGTGCCAAGGACGTCCTCAAGGTCAGACCGCCATCCAGCCTGCAAGGTGAGCGGTAACATATTTGATGCTGCCCCTATGCTGTGAATATGTGTGTATGTGTTCCAGAGGGAACTAGTGAACCACAGATCCAAACTGAAGGGAGGACCATTCAAACTCAACCTCCATCCCAAGGACTATTTCTATGGCAACCCATTTCGTCTGGACAGGCCCCTGCCCCCACCTAAGAGGTCAGAGGAGAGGGAACACTTCCCAGTTCCCTTCAAACCATCCTCCCCTAACAAGCAGGTGAGTCAGACCCCAGCAATTGCCCTTCGAGCTGCAGGACAGGAAGTTGTCTGTGAGGGTGTGGTTTGAGGGGTTTGTTCTTTTGTGAGGCAGATAGGCGGGATGAAAGCAGGTACATTTGACCCCTACCCTACCCACTCTGCCGACCCCTACGTCACGAGCTGCTCCAAGTCTGTCGTGACAAATAAGGAGGGAAAGATATTCCACCCCACCCCAGGACCCAAGAGCACACCCGTCAAGAGCATCATCAGCCTCAACGTCAACAAGTAAGACCAGAGAGACGGTCAGAACAGAACAGTTAAACCTTGTTGGATACCTACCGTTAGATACCTACCTAGCGAGTTTCAATTAGATCACAGCTGGGAATTTGTGCGTCTTCTTTCACAGGGCGGTGCACTCAGCCAACTACACATCATCCATTCCCTCTGTTATGGCCGTCTAAGTGTACAGGCTCCAGCGGTGACCCCTGGATGTTGTAGTTCCAACTAAATGAAAACAAGGATGTCTAGACTGCATTTCACAAGGACTGTGTTGTCTTCATCTTCCAGCAATTAATTGTACATGTGTGTTTGCCTACAAGCCGTTCACACACTAGTATCATTAGCATATGAAAATTATGATGATTAGCATTAGCATAACCTCTCAGCATGATTGCTAAGGAGTTCATTATACATTATACATAAAGTATTGTCTTTATTGTATATGTACCATTCATTATGAACTGCGTTTAGATGATAACAACCAGTAACTTTTCCTTTGGGACATAAAGGCAGTTCAGTACTGATACTGCATATCGGGCAGTTTATTGGACATAAATGGACAGCGACAGACCAACAGATGATGCACAGTTAATGACGATGGCTTATACAATTTGTACAATGGGTTATTATAATCAAATAAATACAAAACACACAATAGTTGAAGAGGCATTGGTTAACCTCAGCTGCAACAAGTAAAGAAGTATTCAGCCAACAAACATTTGTGCATACTTATTTGGTGTCTGGAAGACCCAAAAGTCATTATTAAGGACATGTGTCACACATCACATCAATAAAAGAGAAATACTTTTGCTGGAGTCACCGTTACACAATAATGATGTTAGTGTACGTAAGTCACCTGACAGCATCCTTGAAGTACAGGACCTTCTCTTAAACCATGCATAATGCGCATATATACCATGTGTGTTAGAATGGTAGTCTAAGAACAGCTTTCATCATTATCTCAGGAGTGCTCTGATTGGCTGGCCCACTTCAGAATAGTCGTCAGACTGGCCTGGTGTTGAGTCATGAGTGGTGATGCAGGGTCCTCACTAGCAGTAGGAGGCTGTGGGTCCCTCACTGGACACAGGGAACGTGGCACATCTGAAAATTATGGTCTTTCCTTTAAGTCTGTACGAATGCCTGTTGAGCAAGATGAGTCCATAAGGCTGAACACCATTATACTCAGCCTACAGAGTCAGATGCAACCACGATCTAGACCTGTTTGCTGGAGGGTTCTTGAACAGAAGTCAGTCCAAGACCTTCCAGATGTCTCTTGAATTGTGATGTTTCTAGAGCCCAGAGATGGTTTTAGAATGGTCTGATGGGTCTATCAAAATAGGACAGCCCCATTTTCACACATTCAAGTACATTACCAGTGTAAAATAGCAAAAACCAGTCATAAAGAATAATGTATACTGTTTATATGAATAAAATAAATATATGGTAAATAGGGCACTTGGTTACTTTGTGATTGTGTGATCTTGAAGTGTACAAGGCAGTCTTCACTGTGAGTCCCTCCCATTTTCCGAATCACAGCCCTTCGTTGTTCAACCAAACAACTATTTTCGCTGACTTAATTCTGGTCACCATGGGGATGACAATGTAATTTCCTCAGAAAAGGAGGAGTCTTGTTCTAGCAGGACCATCGCTGGATCTGTCTGACATGAGGATGGCTAGTTGTAGCTGTTCACATGCAAAGTCATTCTTCCAGGTAAAACGAGCCGTTTGGACCAGTTCAGCCACCGTATCCTGGCACCTCGTTAGTCTGGTCAGACCAGATTACAGCCTCTTCACATAGTTCCCGGGAAACGTTCCAAAGAATTTGCTTCTTCTGGATGTGCCTGGACATTGAGAGAAACATACCCATGTAAGAACTAGATTCAGGTGGTACCTTGATGTATACGTGCTGCAGGGCCTGGCAGGGTGGATGTAAAGGCAGGATTCACCTACGAACCACCCGTCGTCACATTTCTCCATGACGTCGACCACCTCCCCCTCCCTCAGCTCCAGCTCGTCCTCGTTGCGCGGGGCGTAATTATACAGAACCTGGAACCTGCGTGGCGTCAATGGTTAGGGACAGGTTAGGGACAGATTCTAAGTTCTATAACGTAAGTACACACACAGCTTGAATGACAGGCAGATAAATAAGACTCTAAAATGAGGGGAGAAGCAGAAAAGGTGGAGGAGAGAATAGTTGTAACATGTGAGATGGCGTAGAGGAGAAGATTTGGAACATGGAAGCTACTTACGGCTCTCCACTACACTGCAGTCCTTCCTGGGTGAAGGCTGGGCGCTGGCGAGAAAAGGAGAGAAGAAGAGAAGAGATGTTTGTTGGTGTGACACTCGTGTATAAAGAGCCTACGAAGCGCAGGGTATACAGTACATTGCTGTGACAACACCATCGATCCACACCATTCTCGAGTCAAGCCAACAGTTTCAGACTCCATTCAACTGTTCTACACCAGCATGACGACGTACTCCGAAATCCCCCATGGCAAATAAAAACACGGAGACTACAAACACCCCCCCAAATGCCAGTCAAGCAGGTCTCCAGCAGACCCTTGTTCTGTCTAGGCCCGGCAAAACAGGCTGGACAGAGGACCATTTTCACCATGCAGAACCACCCTCACAGACCATGCTATGTGGGCAAACATGGTCTGCCTGGAGGGTCTCTTAGACTGGTCACCTCTCATGGCTGATGCAGCTCAAGGTGCACTGTGGGAGATGCGCGTACCCTAGATGGCGAGTGGGTGTAGCCTCTACTGGGTGAGCCGCAGGAACGCCGCGACATCACAGGACTACGAGGGGGCTTACCCACAACCACTACCTCACGCTTTAATAGCTGCAGGGACCAGGGCACACAGTCAGAGTAGAGACACAAAAGAGACACAAAAAAACAACCTAAAAAACAGCAGGCATCTAATCTATGACCTAGACTGAAAGCTCTTGGAACCCATATTTATCCATCTGACCTGGTATTTGTAACATCCAGCTGGCTATGTTTAGGGTCTAAGGCAGCGGTATATTTAGACTGCTCTGGCAGTGTTCATTCAAACCTCAAAACAGGCAGCTATATCAATGTTTGTTGTGTGTGGACTTCTATGACAAACAGTAAACAAATATCACCAACCATAATTGATAAGCTAAAGTAAAGTGTAAAATCATCTTGTTTCTGAGGTTAGAGGTCACACCATTTTCACACAGTTGCCATGGTTACCTTGGGCTTAGGGGAGCGCATTTCTGGTCGGGACTTTGTGTAGGGAAAAGGGGAGTGGGAAGGGGTGGAGAAAGAAGAGGGGGAGGAGGGCTTAGGGTAAGGAGGGGGAGAGTGAGGCGGGGTGGAGGAGGGCTTGGGGTAAGGAAGGGGAGAGTGGGGAGGGGAGGCACAGGGAGAAAGGTGCAAGGGAGGGGAAGAAAGAGGTGAATGTTCAAAAGGAGGCGAGGACAGGCACACAGGTGCACCTTGAGATTGACCAGCCTGTGTCGGAAAGATGGAGAAGTTACAAATTTAGAGCTTGATCAAGGATTAGTCGGCAGGCACGTATCCACGGCAACGGTAGGAAAACCACACAGCACACCCCTCTCTACCTGATGCTTGCCCGGATGCTCTGGTTTGAGTTGCTCTAGATGTTCCACTGGATGGCCTAACTCATGTTCTAACTGAAGTTCTGCTTCACGTTCTGTTAGAGGCTCCACGGGATGTTCTACCTCACATTTGATCAGATATTCCACAGGATATTCTCGTTGGTACTCAGGTCTCTCCTCTACAGGTGTGACAGATGTTTGTTTGCCAGGGGAGGGCCTGACTTCATCTAGCTCGTCTTCGTCTATGAACAGCTTGGGAAGCCCTTTGCCTTCATCGGCTGCCTGCCTGTGGAACTCCTCCCTCTGGGAAAACAAGCTTGGTGACTTGCTGCGCTGAATGATGGACACCAGCTCCTCACACAAGTCGTCTTCCTGTTCTCTGGATGGTGAGTCCTCTCTAGCAGCTGATTGGTTGCTGGCCAGGCTGAAAACTGTTTGGTTCTCATTCAGGCTGAAGGCTGGTTGGTCACTGGCTTCATACACTACAAGGTCCACTGGACTAGCCTCTGACTCAGCTGGACAATCCATGATCTCATCTGAGAGAAAAGACCTAGCACTGGCCTGTGATAGGTCAACCACGCTGCCATGCTGAGGGTGGGTGTCAAAGGAGGGGGAGATAGGGGAGGAAGTGATGGAGGTCCCCGTGGTCGGGAGGGAGTGGAGGGGGGAGGGACTGGGCTCAGGGGAGGAGGGGAAGGTCCTAGGCGAGGTTATAGGGATGAAGTGGCCCTGTTTGAAGGATGGAGTTAATGAGAGGGAGGGGGAGTATGAGTAGGCAGAGCCCAGGCGGGAGACGGGTGAGGAGGACACCAGCGAGTCCAGATCCTCTAGGTCAGCCAGCAGCCCATGGGGATAGGGGGGAGGGGTGGGGCCAGGGGTGAGAGAAGGGGTGAGAGAAGGGGTTCCACGGGGGAGGACAGGAGGGGTAAAGGATGGGTTAGGGGGAGGAGTAGGAGCAGGAGTGAGGGAAGGAAAAGGGGGAGGCGTAGGGGCAGGGGCGAGGGAAGAGGAGGGCCCCAAAGTGAGGGATAGCCAATCGTTGGTGACGGCCTGCAGTTTGGCTTTCTGGGGGGAGGGGCCTGGTCTAGAGGAGGGGGAGGAGCTGTAGCCAGGGAGTGTGGCTGAAGGCTGAAGGATGGAGAGAAAGAAAGTGAGACAGAAAACTGGAAAGCCAAGAGAAAATGGAAGAAAACAGGAAGAAATGAAAGCCGACACTACTGTCACTACTGTCACCCAAATTACAGAGAGAGACATTGCGATGATGCCAACGCATACCTTGCCCAGGGAGTGCAGCCTGTTGTTGGGGACACTCTGTGGCAGTGAGGATTGTGTGTAGTGGGACTTCTGGGTCACCTCCACATAGGAGACCGGGAAAATGCCCTGGCGTCCTGATTCTGGAAGTTTGCCCTCAAACCAGTTCTGATCCACCTGACGCAACAACAGCACAGGCTCCCCCTAAAACACACAGGGCTGTGTTAGACGGAGGGATAGAGAAACCAAGGCACAGAAACAGGGGAAGCGGTGGGGGAATTAGAATATTATAACTTGGGAAGAGGCAGAGCTGGAGGGATGAAGAGATGGAGGGAGGGATGGACAGAGAGATGGTGGTAGACTAGACGGGCTTGCCTTCTTCAGAGACAGCTCCACAGAGGTGTCCGCTGTGAAGTTGTAGCGAGCCACAGCCTGGCCCAGTTCTCTGGCCTGGACTGGGGGCGGAGGTCTGATTGGCTGGGGCTTCTGAGATGGACTTATCTTCTACAGGGAGAGACAGACGAAGAGACAGATGAAGTCATGGATAAGCTTAGCGGAACCAGAGTTAATGGAGAAGAGAGAGTAGGGAGGGGAATTGAGGAGGGATTAAAGGACAGCTAGAGGCACACAGGGGTGTAGAGAAGACAGGAGAGGAAGAAGAGATGGAGAGGGGAGGGGAGAAGAAAAAAGATGGAGAGAGGACTTACCTCCACATAAGAGATGGGGAAGATCCCCAACTGTCCATGGTTTTCTCCCTCATACCAGTTATTATCTATCTGCCTGAGGATATTAACAACCTCCCCCTTCCTCAGAGCCAGCTCCCTGGGATGACATAAGTTAACATGCTGTCAGTTACTTGGGACAACACAACACTACAGTTAGCACTCAATGACACTAGTAAGAATGTTAGCATGCGGTCAGTTACAAGGGACAACACAACACTACAATGAGCGTGCAGAGACACAGTTAACATGGTGCTGTCTACACAATGGTATTACACAACACAATAGTTGTAGTTCAGTGAGACAGATGTTCAGTTTTAGAGGGCTGCTTACTTGACGGTCTGAGCTTTGAAGTTGTATATTGCTCTGGCTGCCTGTTTCTGTTGGGAACAAAACAATGTACCACTCCCTCAATATAGACAATAATCCCTGCATGCCATCAAGGTAGTTTGGTTTTGAACAGTAGATGATTGTGGCTTACTTACTTCCTGAAAATCAGGAATGTGCTTCCTGCTGGGAAGGGCAGTGCGACCAAGGTCAGCATACGATTGGACAGGAGTAGCGTGGCGGCCAATGTCAACATACGATTGGTTCCTACTGAAGTCCTGGTCTGAATGGGAGGGACAAAGATTCACGATCACAGAGAGACAGCAAGTAGAGATAGTTCACATGCAAGGGAATGGTCAGTGCAGGTACTAGGCAACTTCCAAGAAACGTTATAAAGGTTTGCATGTGGTCGAGCAAAAAAAAACTGAAACCTGGAAAAGAAACAGCAAGAAATTGGGGCACCTAACACAACACCTTACTATGGGTGATCAAAATGGCATAAAAACATCACAGAAAACGACGACGTCAAAGAACATGAACTTAGTGACCCCACGTCACTGAACACATACACATTCACAGTACGGTAGACGACAGACACATACGGCACATGCAGGAACGAAGATGACCATAGACCAACAACGAGGGTATGAGTAAGAGGGAGAGAGGAAAGAGAGGGAGAGAGAGTGAAGGAAAGAAAAATAAGGCGAGGGGTTTGAGGGGTGGGTCTGGGGGTGGGGTGGGGAGGTAGTTTGGGAAGGATGAGGCCCTCCACCTTGACAGAGTTCATCCCAGTCCTGGTGGCTGGTTTGTTTCTGGGTGGGGCTGGAGGAGAGAAGCTGGTGGCACACGGGGCTGGCCATGCCGTCTGGTAGTGGGGGGTATATCTGGTGTAGGCGCCGGGATCTGGACCCCAACCCATCTCCCTGCCCAGGGCGGCCCACAGCCTGCAGGGAGGAACTTCTCTGGGGCGCGTCTGGAAGTAGCTCTGAAATCAGCCTATGGAGGAGGCTGCTACTGGACAAGTTGTTCCTCCAACTCTCCTCCTCCCGGCTCCTCCACCTCTCCTCCTCCCTGCTCCTCCTCTCATACTCCTCCCCGCTCCTCTCCTCCAGTAGGTAGAGGTAGATGTCAGTCAGGGCCTCGTCCAGGGCTTGGTACACTGAGTTGCCCCGCCCCCGGTTGAAGGGGACGGGGCTCACCAAGGAGGCCAGCCTGGAGGGCACAGAGCCTGGGCAGGGGGTTGGGGCTTGGGGGGCTGGAGCTGGGTAATGGGCAGGGGGCTTTGGGGCTGGGGGGGGTCTGGATCGGTCATGTCTGCGCAGGGTGGTAAAGCGGGTGGAGGAGGCAGCACAGGGGCCCTTACATTTGCCAACCAACTGCCACTGATGAAGATGGTGATGATGATGATGATGGGCAGGGCTGCGGGGGCTGTCGGATGATGTGTGCGATCTGCGATCGTAGTCGCTCTCGCTGCAGGGAGAGGAGCCTTCCAGGTGGATGATGTCACTGAGGTCAGAGGCCACACCCTCCGCCTCGCTGTCCCAAAATTCCTGCTGGGCGGTGGAGGGAAGAAGGGGGGGGCACTGAACAGGGGGCTGGAGGGACGAGTAGAGAGGAGGGGGGGGCCTTTGGTGGGGAAATTGGTGGGCTGAGGAGAAAGGGTGATGGAGGGGGGTGGCATTGGCATGGCATGGGGGTAAGGGGCGATGGCTATAGTAGGTGGGCTTGGCGGAGTTCCTGCTGGGGTAGTAGGGCCGGCCCTCAGGAGGGTTCCTGGTGGGGGGGTTAGCAGGGGGGCTGTCGTCCAGGCTGGACTCTGTGGAGTTGCGCCTGTGAAGGCTGCTCCCCCTGCGTCTCCCGCGGGCCCCCAAGTCAGGCATGGACCGCGACTTCTGGATGAGGCTCTCAAACTGAGTGATCCTATTGGTCACCACGTCTTTAGGCACGTCCCCATGCAGCTTCTCCCTCTGGATATCGTCGTCTAGCATCTCCTCTCTCTGAAGTCTCTCGGTCTGTAGTCTTTCCGCCTGCAGCTCGCTCTCGTATTCCAAAACTCGCAAACGCACCGTGGGGGTGTGGCCTCCGAGTAGCGCCTGGCGGCTTATGTGGTGCATCTGCTTGTACAGACGCAGGAAGCCAGGTGCATTGTGGGTCAAGCCCTGTTGTCCTTCACCTTCAACCCTCGAGTCACATGACAGGAAGTTTGTGCTCTTGGAGCGCAGCCGGGGGGTGCGGGGGCCCGCCCCATCCTCCATCAGCAGGTCATCACAGCTCCAGGACTTTCGTTTGGGAGAAATTGGCTCGTCCCCCACACGCTCTCTGCTAGATGCACCACTACTATTTCCCTTCCCAGTGCCACACTCAACCTCTTCCTCTCTGTTACACATAAACCTGTTGTCCCCTTCCTCTCTGTTACACAGAACCTCATTTTCCCCCTCCTCTCTGTGACACGGAACCCTGTTCTCCACCTCTCTATGACACAGAACCTCATTCTCCCCCTCCTCTCTGTGACACGGAACCTTGTTCTCCCCCTCCTCTCTGCTACACATAACCCCGTTCTTACCCTCCTCTCTGTTACACAGGACCCCAATCTCCCCTTCCTCTCTGGTACATAAAACTCCATTCTCCCCGTCCTCTTTGTAACGCATGACCCCATTCCCCCCCTTTCCTTTGTCACATGCACCTCCACTCTGGTCCTGAGCCGCCCAGCCATTCAAACAGACAGAATCTACGGATCTCCGAGTTGCAGTGGGGTCAAGACAGACAGCACTGTCAGATCCCAGAGGTTGATCACTTGGACAAGGGGAGAGTGAGTTAGGTGAGGGTGAGGTGGAGCGTTTGGGATGGTCTGAGGCAACATTACTACCTTCCCCATCTGAGAGATGTCCAGCCAGCACAGCAGCATGGGCAGGGAGAGAGGACAGGACTTAGACTGGCTGACACACACACACACACACGCATACACACACCATCTTACAGGAATTAGAAACAAGCTTTAGATAGAACACAAACAGCAGTTGTAGGTTAGAAATATTTTGCTAATTAAGAGAGTTTGTTGGTGAGAAAAATAACATTTAGGCCAATCCTGCTCTACAGAGAATTATCTTTGGATTGAAATGACAAAAGCGTGCATCAGCCTGGACAGAGTGATGTCACAAAGGGACAAGAGGATAGAAAGACATGTGTGTGTGTGTATGTGTGTGTGTGTGTGTGTGTGTGTCTGATGCATACCTATTGCTCTGGTAGGTAAGGTGGGGGAGCAGCTGCCCACCGCTTTGAGAATGGAGGAGCTGCGTAGTGGTGTTACTGAAGTTCGACTGCAGCCACTCCGATTGGATATCAGGCTGGTGTCTGGGCCCTGATTGGAGGAGAGGCTGCTGGCTGAGCTGTGACTGGTAGGCAGGCTGCTGGCAGGCCGGGGGGAGGCCGAGGTAGGCTCTGACTTCCTCCTCTTCCTGTAGTCAGTCGAGGGGCTGGGCAGAGTCCACGCACGCACATTTTATTAATGCTCCAACACAGTTATTTTACTGTTGGTTCAGCATCAGATACCAAACCTCATATTTACATTTCATTTCTTTAGCAGATGCTTTCAGCCAAAGCAACATACAAAGAGTGTATACATAAAGTACCACTGACATTCAAGGGTCAGAAATGCAAAGGTCTAACAGGATTCTGTTGGTCAGAGAAGGAACTGTCCGTGTTTACCAGGGAAACTACAAAGTAACCACATCTGACCCAGGCAATAGGCATGGTGAACAATAATATGATAAAGTCATGATATATGGATAAACCATAGAGATACACTGCTTTAAATGAGTGTTACCTTGAGGGCCTGTCCGTAGGTCTGTCTGCCGTGCTGTGGTGGAGAGGATTCTGCAAGACACCAACACACACCGTCTGAGTTCCCAGGCTACCCGCACAAGGGACAGCGTACCACTCTGGACAACTGGACAAGCAAAATACTACCGTAGTCTGGAAACCAGACTCCTACCTTGACCCTGACCACTCCTCCACCATAACACCATCCGAAGTTAGACCTATACAATCCACTGTCTCACGCCATAAAAAGCATGTCTTCGCTGTGCTTCGCCTGCATCGACCTCATGCTATCATCAGGTAAGACAAAGGTTCCAGGTCTCCCATCATGATCTGCTACAGACCGTCAACCATCCTGTTGGCTGGGAGTGTTTCTCAGCGGGGCGTTCTACTTACGAGAGTTTCAATGTCAAACAAGGCGGGGAAGTCCTTGAAAGCCTGGCTGGAGTAGGTTCTCATCATTTTGAATGTAGTTCCTGGGTGTTCTGTCTTCCTCTCTGTTGCAAGTTAGTTCAAAATAATCTTTCCAGGCTGTATTAACTGGAGGACCCAGTAGAAGAAACTACGCTGCCAGAGTGTAGAGTCTCAAATTCCCCGGGTACAGACTGGTGCCCTGCTAACATAAATACTGGCCTGGCAAGCTCACCCACACACACGCGCGCGAACATGCACACATCCATGCACAAGGACACCCCAACACGCAAACACACGCATGATTGGCCTGTGAAGACCAAGACCCCACAGGAAGTTCATAAAGATAGCCCACACCCCACTGGTCGTAACTGCTGGTGTCAGTCAAAGGCTTCACGCTGCTATTGTCATCGCCTCCAAATATAAACCACAGAGAGTAAGCAATGTTGCTCGTCACACAAGGAGCGGAGGTCCTCTTTACACAGACAGACGCGCTGATGTCTTCGAGCCAACGCACCACCACAGAACTCTATGCCTTTCAATTTGGATGACAGAGACCACCTTAATTCTCGGTCAAGACAAGATAAAGTAATAGTACTAATAATCATAAATAATGATATCTACGATCCCACTGGAAACAAGGGAACATCAAACCACAGTTGTCAAGGACAGATGGCAACACAGAAGAGGAGAGGAGAGGAGAGGGGAGGAGAAGAGAGAAGGGAAGGGAGAGAGGGGAGAAAAGGGAGGAGGGGCAGTGAACATGGGCCCAGCCAGGCGGTATTAAGACTTGTTCAGACAGCGTCCACCTGCTATAGCGCTGTCCACCACACATATACCTCAATCATCTGTGGCTTTGTGGGGGCTTTTCACAAAACATAACTCACAGCTCAGTTTGTTATCGTTGAGATATTTTGTATTTTGATTGGGTGTAACACGGTGGGAGGGGCAGAGCTGTTTACCTGGGCGTGGCCTCTAGGAGAGCTCTCTGGATGACAATCCAGACGTTTTTTAGGTGGCTTAGGAGAGGAGGGGAGGGGAGCGAAGAGGAAGGGAATGAAAGGTGAGTGAGATGGAGGAGGGCATGAGAAAGGAGAGGGAGAGAGGCATGGATTACAAAACCAGGAATGACAGAGAGGCGCGCGCGCACGCCACACACACAGACACACACGTGCTGCAAGTTTCACTGCATCACTGATCAGCATTGCTTCCATCCTGATTGTTCCCTTTCCAGGGTTTGACTGGACTCCGACTGACTGACCAACTACTTTTCACAAACGCTGTCTGAGCCAGCCATTCAATGTTGCAGGTGGGTGTAATACTGAAGAGGAGGTTTAACCAGTATAGCCTACTTGCACACACACCAAACTGAGCAAATGAGGATGAAGGCCAAGTGAGATAGAGATATGCTGATGAATTAGTAAGCCAAAAAGGCAGAAAATGTACTCACAAGCATGCTACCTCATCTATACGACACACATGTGAGTAGAGTATAGTAGTATAGTATAGTGGAGGTAGCTGGAGGCATCTGACCCTCCCCTGACCAGGAGCGATACGGTGGGCCGGATCTTACCGGCCGTCCAAACTCCAGCTCTGCAAAGAACTTATACCACGGCTCGTCCTCAACAGCTATCACTGGGTGGACCAGGCTAGTCTGGAAAGACGAAGGGCAGGAGGCGAGGGATGAGGAGAGAGAATGGAGGGGAGGAGTCACACCCCAATGGCACACAGACAAGTGAGATGGGGCTGACTAAGTCACAGATGTAGAGAATGACTCGAGGATCTCAAGTCAGCGTGAGACTCCAGCAGAGGGCGCTGTGGTCTGTAGTAACTGGACCCATCCTGCCATGTTGACGCAGGAAAGGTTCTCTCCAACTTGTCATGTTCTCCTACCTGTCTCTCCTGCTCCAAGATGGACGACCGCCCGGGCTCGTAATCAAAAATGCTGCGAGGCTCCACACGGTACCGCCGAGTGTCCGACTTCCTCTCTGGGGCACCCCACTTCCTGTTCACGGCACAGACAGGGAAAAGTCAAGGGTTGTAAATGAGATCATGAGAGCTTTTGAGAGGCATGTCCTGCTACCACAAAACTATCCCATAATAGAAGAGGCTGTCGTACATGTCTCTTTCCGGCTCACTGGCCCTGCTACGCCCCGAGCTGAGCGAAGGGGTGGGGGAGGGAGAGGTATTCACTTGACGGAGGGGGCGCGTGGTGTAGTTTTCGGAGACAGTCTTGGTGATTGGCTGGTAGCCATGAATCCTTGGAGAGGGGTGTTCTTCTGGAGAGGGATTATCTACAATAACAACAACAAGAATCGAAATGACATAAAAACAGGAAGTGTCTTTGCCTGATTCTTTGTAAGTGTGAGGGAAAGCAGAGGAGGAGAGCGTGAGAGTGATGGAGAAAGGATGAGGCGGAAAGGGAGAGTTGGAGTGCGAGAAACCAAGAGTAGAGATGAAGTGTGAGTGGGAGAGTAAAAGAGAAAGAGGATAGAAAGAGAAGAGAAGAGAGAAAGAACAGAGGGAAAGCGGGGAGAGTAAGATGAAAGAGAAGAGTAAGAGAGGAGAAAGAGGAGAGTAAGAGAGGGGAAAGAGAAGAGATGAGAGAAAGAGAAGAGAGAAAGAGGAAAGAGAAGGAAGAGAAAGAGGAGAGAGAGGTGTCTCACCAGGGTTGTCTGCAGCTCTGTGTAACTCAGGCTCAGCTTCTGTTAGAACACACCGACAAGGTGAGAAAACACCATCCACCTCACACACAGTCAGACACTCCTACACACACACACACACACACACACACCACACACACACACAAACGGTCAGTCTCACTCCTACATGCATAGCTGCCTCTATACACACACACACACCTGCACACAAGTATTCAGACTCAAGCAAGACATCTGTAGGCTAACAAGGCCCTGTCTGTTTCTATGCCACTAACACTAACAAAGGCAGGTCTGCCTTGCTGCTGATAAATATTGACATTACATAAATAGGCCTGGGAAGAGTCACACCAGTCAGTTTGCATTTCTTCCATTTGAATGAATGGTATTACTGATTCACACCTGTACCGTCCTGGGCGGAACAGGCCATACTGATTTCACCTTTTACTCTCTGAGACACAGAGATGTTAGAGATTGGTGGCCTATCTTGAATGGTAGGATGATTTCTTTTACCCACATTTTATGGGAGGTCTTCAGAAATATATGAGCTGAGAGACGGTTATTTTATTCACACTGAAAATCCTTCCCCTAAAACAGACCTGCACACTCTCAAAACAAACACACATAAGCACACCAGACTCTGGGAACGATTCCGGAAGGACTGTAGGGATACAAATCTGCACATCTGTGGTTCTTACCTGCCTTATGGGCCATATGGATCTGTTTAAACATGCTCTTGTACCAGTCTTTAGGCCGCTCCACTGCCTGTCAGACACACACACCACGTTAGACCCATACATCAGAGAGAGGGATTCCGTTACAGAGTCATGCAGCCGCTAGGTGATCTTGGTGGAGCTAAGGAGCTGGGTAGCACAGTTCTATGGAGGGGGATTCTAGCACGGAGGAGACTCTCCTACCCTCGTCAAGCAGCCAGCTCACATTCTGTTCCCCCACTCCTATCAGTCTGGCCCCCTGCCCAACTGCCAAAGACAGGGCAGTTGGCTCCAGTCCAATTAAGAATGCTTTAATATGCTTTATGGTCTCATGAGTTATGACCTTAGCTGGAAGGGTAACAAGCAGTGTTTGTATGAAGCATGTTTTGGCTGTTCTGTCGATGCTTCTGAGAGCATTGTGTCAAGGAGGGCAACTACGATGGGTCAGGCAATGTCAGCTGATGTCTTACCGCTCGAAAAGCAACGGGGATGCCTGATTGGTTCACAGGGCCAATGCCAGTGAAGTGAGAGGGAGGAGGTCTGGGCTCCTCTGCTGCCATTGGTCTTCTGTGGTTGTGGACTTCTGAGGCGGCTGGGCCAGGGGTGTGATCCCTGTGACCTCTGACTTCTGGGAAGGACAGAGACAGTGAGATCTCTCTATCTATCACACACTCATACACATGCACAAGGACACATATGCACACAGACATCATTTTGAACACACATTTGAATTAAATATACCGTAGAAATCTTTTTTTCTCAATATGACAGACAAGTAAGCAGACAGAGACATAGACACAGACAGACAGGTTAATCCCTGGTGCTCCTTCTCTTGGCCTTGAGATTACAGCATTAATCCGCATCACTTGGCTTTAGGGATTAGAGAGATCACTGACCACAAAAGAGGAACACAGACCATTCAAGCCTCAACACGCACACTCGAACACTGTAACCACACACTCACATACACCCGCAACGACACACACACATGTGTCAACCCACCTCCACACACATCCACAGCATCCATACAAACACACACACAAATACAAATGGCATTTGCCACATCCGCAAAAACACACATACACACGCAAACACACGCACACAGTTTTTAATGAGAGTGGCTTCATCAGATTTGGCAGCTAACTCACCATGACAACCAGGAGAGTTTGGGGGGGGGAGAGGAGAAAAAGAGATGTGCGTTGAACGCGTAAGAAAGATGGTGACCCACCTGACCTCACATCCTGTTGTGAGGGGCTGCATGAGAAGCTAGAGTCAGGTGGGGGGGGCTGGTCCTGAAGGAGGGAGGGGGAGGGAGGGGAGGACAGGGCTAGGGGGAGGGAGGGGGAGGAAGGGGAAGACAGAAGAGACTGGTGACTGAAGGAGTTTCCTGAGGCATTTCCCGTCCCATTCAACCTCATTTGACTCTGAGGAAAGGACAGAGACAGGGAGAGAGAGCAAAAGAGAGAGAGAGAGAGAGAGAGAGAGAGAGAGGGAGAGAGAGGATACATCAAATGTCAGATCTTGGGGGAATGTAAAATGCTGGACTGATACAGTATGACAAAACTGGGATATGGACAGCAGCATTTTAAAATGGACACATTTTTAGATGGTTGCCTGAGTGACTAAACGATGCAGAGAGAGGAGAGCGGCTCACCAGGAGCGAGGGCCTCTGTAGGTTGGGTCGAACACTCCTATAGCCTTTGGCAGCTAGGGAGGAAGTGATGTCGTCTCCATTCCTTAAGTTCTCCGATGCTCCATAGCAACGCCACACTTCTGAGGACAATAAAAAGAGCACTAGTGTGTGTGGGGGGGAAGCATGTGTGTGTGTCATGTACCTGGCCTGTTGGTCAATGCAAATTGGGACACATATTGGGTGTCAAAACAAAAGCCTAGACACATTAAGAGGATTAAGCAAGATTATGCTTTTGTTTATCGAAACTGCACTATAACCACAGCTGCAATCTGTCATATGGCTGGTAAAGTGGGCATGTGTTTTTGCGTTTTCATATGTGAATGGAGTCATAGGGGTGGGTTATAAGCAAGCAAAACAGTGTACACACCTGTATCCATGGTGATCTCCTCTCTTTGATTCTGGACTTCAGCCTGTCCTGAAAAACAGACGCTTGACTATGACACTTTGCTCCACCGTGATTCAGCAAACAAACACACACACATCACTGCCTGCTGTGTAACCTCCTTTATAACCCTAACCTTAATCACCCTGTGCCCCCCTCAGACCCCCACCACACTCACAAACCACACTCACAAACCACCCTCTTGGGGCGTGTTAGCGTCACGCAACATCATATTAGATTACAGGACACCAGACTGCTGGCGACATAGAGCAGCTGAGACACACACACACAACCTAGACACACACACCATCTAGACACACTCACACCATCTAGACACACACACAACCTAGACACACACACCATCTAGACACACACACACACCATCTAGACACACACACAACCTAGACACACACACATCATCTAGTTATACACACACACAACCTAGACACACACACACCATCTAGACACACACACACCATCTAGACACACACACCATCCAGACACACACACACTATCTAGACACACACACCATCTAGACACACACACAACCTAGGCACACACACACCATCTAGTTACACACACACACCATCTAGTTACACACACACACCATCTAGACACACACACACAACTTAGACACACACACCATCTAGATAATAACACACACCATTTAGACACACACACCATCTACACACACACACAACCTAGGCACACACATCATCTAAACACATGGACCACCTAGACATACACCCCACCTTGACACAAATATTGTGTAGAACCACACACACCACCCCCACATTCTCACCACTACACACACACACACACACACACTCTGGACATAAACCTACAAACACACACCACCTAGACACACCCTAACAGATAGACAACATCCATCTCACGATCCACAAAGAACACCCTCACAGCCTCCCCTCTCCACCATTTCCACCCAGTGGAGGAATCATGTTCATATGTGATAACCGCAAGCAGGAGCCAAGAGTCCCAGGCATGACGGCCATACATTCAGTGGTAACGTATCTCCGCCTTCTAGGAGAAACATACCTGCAGACCATAGAGCTGCTGTCTAGGCTTCCCAGGTTTAAGCAGAACAGCTAGTAGCCCCCAAGGAACTATCAATGGTATGTCAAATGCTAAATATGCCTATCGTTAGCCAACTGGACTAACCTGATAACCACAGCTTTTGAAGCTGACAGATAATGACAGCAAACATGTCTAACTGATAGCCTAGCCATGGCCGACAAGGCTGACTCATGATGAAATGACAGCTAGCAGAGCTAACTAAGACTGGCAGATCAGTGAAGTGCTGACAGACCCAGGTGCTATTGGTTAGCCTTTGTTATCCACAGGCTCTGAGGTGAAACAGCAGCTTGACAGTCAGTCTCTGCTAGACTCCCCGAGGAGTTTACGTTAAGAACAGAATGAAAGACCTGCTACTTATGTAGACAGTGTTTCAGGAAATGAATCTGTGCTCAAGCAAGTTGGCAGCCAGCTCAACAAGGTGCTTCAAGTGTTGGCTTGTCATAATTTTATCAGCATTCATTAACAATAAGTCATATTTCTCCAGTATGTTGTCCAAAGGCTTAACCTGGCCACATTAAGACAACATCATTCAACCAAAAGTGGCAGCACCCTTTTTGCTAGGCTCAAACTTGAGAATGATGACAAAGGTGTCTGGTAACTACTGCACAACAGAACCATTACAGGACTTTTACATTTCAGAAATGCGGAGGCGCACGGAAGACGAGTACTTCATCCCTGACTCCGCCCTTAACACTTCACTTGGTGTAGCAGGCTAACATGGGGAGCCACGAACATGAACATCGCAGTAAAAGCCATGTTAAGGCTGCGTTGTGGAATGTTACATCATAAAAAGAGGGCAGCCCCTCCCCTCTCCCCCCCCCCACCACCTTTCTTCACACGCTCTCGTTCCTCCTCACTCCCCACTCCCTCTAACCCCTAAACAGCCCCCACCACCACCCTTCAGTTTCAGGGAACATGCCAAAGGAAACCCTGAGAAGGGATGACTCCAGACAAAGTTAAAAATACCCTGTCATGCCTTAACTAGAGCCAGCAAGTCTGCCTCCTTGAGATGGGTGTCGGGGGTGTGTGTTTGTGGGGGAGGAGGGGGGGGGTTGCAAGGCGCAGGACTAAATTCATTAGACAAGGATGAAAGCAGCAGTGCACTCAGTCATTCATTCTCTCATTATTTCATTACCCATCGTCAGTAACAGGGATGACATGTACCTCTAATGTTGTCAAACCATATCTGCCGTTTACCAACTATAGAATAAGTAGCTGTAGCCTGTGTGACAATGTACATTGCAATTAACCTGCTTCACATGATGCTTAGCAGGTGCATATAGCGCCTAGGTGATGGCATGCGCCACAATGTCCTCCCTTCGGACTAAAGAAACATAATTATACTTTTAGAATGAACAGAATTGACCCGCGTTAAAAAAATTCCTTACTTCTCCCATATTAGAGACACATGCCACAAAAACCATTGTTACTGCAATTACGCTCAAGAACATTTACCGCACGCAGTACCATACAATAACAACGCACTGGAATGAATGATCTTTACATTACGTCACGCAGTATTTACAGAGCCGCAATAAAGCCTTATTCTGACAATACATTTGATCAAATCGTCACTGTGTATTTGAGGTGTAAGAATATTTTAAAAATCATAGGGACACACTCAACATGTACCTGTTTTCAGCGTCTATCAATGAAGCGACAAAACGCCGAGCTACTAGCCTACTATAAGCTATAGTCACGTTAAAGGAGACTTGCCTGTAAATTCTGCTCCGTATTTATGTAGCTGGCATTTTTAGTCAGCTCTTTCCAAACAACTAATGCTTCTCAGACGAAAGAAAAGTGTTTTTCAACATCAACAAATCATGAACGCTCGTCTCTCTCACTCCCATGACGGCGCAGTCCTGCAGCGGTTTACGCCTTTCCAGTCCACGCAGGATGGGTGTTGTGGCAGCCACAGAGGTGTAATATTCGGCTCCCCCAGGGCTCTGTGGCGGTGTCGCTGTCGTTGTCGCCCAACACGGTTGAGTGTTGCTCATTGGTGCAGCGCGGGTCCCTTTGGATCGTGGTCATGGCAACACAGGGGCATGGCCTCAAGAAGTCTCTCTGGCGCGAATCTCATATAGAACAACCCCCCTCCTCCTCCTTCTTTCTTTATCTCTCTCCTTCTCTCTTTCTCTCTGGGCAACTGGGACGTCTTAACGTACTTGCCCCCTGCAGTGCTGTTAATGAACGCTCGACTAGAAACGTGAAGGAAAACAATAAACTTACCAAAACCTAATAGTCCCTCGTTCGTTGGAATTTAATAATTATCAACCCTCCCCCAAAAAACATTCGGCTTCCTTCTGCTACCACAAGGTCAAATGTACCACTTACAGAAGCCTACCGCTCATAATCAGCAGCCTTCGTGAAATTCTACCACCCTACCTACACAATACAAACACACCCACACCCATACTCACACATACCTGGACAAAACAAACAGGACCATCTATGCATGAATGATAGGGAGAGTTAGCCATAAAACAATCAACAGAGTTAGGTCATCCAAGTGGACACAGAACTAGATCAGTTTACAAAGAGATCTCTGTCTACACACATACACACACACACACACACACACACACACAGGAATAGGGTTACAGGCACTAACGCAGTCACACACATAGCCTGTAGACAGAATATAAAAAGTTGTTTTTGTCTGCTGTGAAAATAATGATTTTTTCACAGCAGAAGACGGTGATCTTCTCCATGTGTTTTTAACGTGGAGTTCAATTCCAGAAAAGACAAGACAGGATCATTTCAGTAGGTTTCCTTGGGCAGACTGCAAACTATGAGAAAACTTAAGAGGACTGATTCTGACTTCTGGTATCCCTCTTTCCTCCAACCTCAGGCCCCAGTCCTAGCCTCAGGCCCCACTCCCAGCCTCAGGCCCCAGTCCCAGCCTCAGGCCCCACTCCCAGCCTCAGGCCCCTGTCCCAGCCTCAGGCCCCGGTCGCAGCCTCAGGCCCCTGTCCCAGCCTCAGGCCCCTGTCCCTGCCTCAGGCCCCTGTCCTAGCCTCAGGCCCCTGTCACAGCCCCAGGGATCAAGGCTCAGCAGGGGGAACCGGACGGAGGGGGATCAGGCCTACGCAGGAACAGATCTTGCTGGTAATACCAGGGAGTTAGTTAGGCTAATACTGTCTTCCCAGCTCTGACGTAACTTCACTGTCCCTCATCCCCTGACCCCACGGGGCACAGAGGCCTCTAACTGTAGCACTGAAAGGGTCCGACTCCAGGTAGGCAGACAGCCACACATAGGTTACACACAGGGTGTTAGTGTTGAATGTTCTCCAAAGGGTGAGAATGAAGAATGACATCTATAGCCACATGGTACACTGTTCTTTATAGTCACAAGGCAGACTGTTCTCTACCTATCATATGCACATGGTGGAGAGACTGTTCCCCATAGGCTCACACAGTATGAACTGTAATCAATGCATATGGTTTAGACTGCGCTCTTCAGCTGCTTACAATTGGATTCCTCAGATTAGGCAGCTCTCCGAGATGGACTGCACTGCGGGTGGTTCATTAGGACCTGGGGAGAGATAAGGCCACGAATGGGAATGAGGTTAGTTCCCTAAAAGGTAGCTCTCAGTAAGGTCATATTGTTGTGATACCACAAGGCTCAGCACAGGTGCGTTCCGACATGCTTAAGACAGGCTGTTCCTTACAGACTTGTATGTTGTCTGTTGACCTTTGCGGCCGGTAATGAATGTTCCTCCCAGCTTCTATGTCCTACCCAGCAGTTGGGGCTCTTAAAGCAGACTCTCTAGTTTAAAGTATAGGCCGTTGTTTTCGCTGCTCTCGGTTAAAATGCTGAGAGCGGCAGAAAACTGTGAGGCTGTAACCTAGAGAGCTTCATCAGTATGCAAACATCATCACCGTCTGTCACTCAAACCGGTGCCTTTTACATGATGTCAGCACCTGCATATAGGTTGCAGCTCCAGTCGTGTAGTTACGACTTCATGTTGCGTGCGAAAGCAGAGGTAATAGGCCTACGTTACTATTCTGTACGCCACCCCGTCCAGCCATACATTGTCCCATAGCGCCTGACACACTCGACCCAGCGCAAAAACCAACTGTACTGGTTTTACGTTTAAAAATACAACAATCTTGAGCGGATCAGCCCCAGGAATAAACCCACACGAAAGGGTATACGCAGCAGCGTGGAGACATTTCACTGAAATTGTATTTTCAATCCACTTTTCTTGTCCCAAAAGCCACCGACAGAATCTCGCACCATGTTGATAACCCATAAAACATTTAGGTTAAAGTAATTGCCCAGCAACACGAACCCAAAGACTTATGGCCTCGATAAAGAGCAAGGTGTTAAAAAGTAAGCCCGTTCCAAGTATTGATTTCGTCCACTTAGTTTGATAAAGGGGATACAATGTGTAGTTTATTTAAAGTGAAACTTCAACAGAATGAGTAAAACTATGTACAAACCTCTCCTGTCTTAAAATATGGAAACAAAAAGACGAGGACTTCACACCATTAGGACGACTTAAACTGTAGTGAAATGTGTCCATTTGTTCATTTTAAATGGTGGCCTTAGCTGCCTTTACCACACCCCTGCAGGAAAACTACAATCCGTTGTATAGCTTGATATGACATGCATGCATATTTAATTCCTTTTTAAATGAAGATATTGCTATTTATTTGAATTCACACCATTAAAAAGTAAAATACATTAATTTAAGGACATGGATGTGGTGTAATCCTAATGTTATATTAAGGAATACACACACTCTGCAATTTGTTTTGTGAGTGTGCGGGTAAGTGTGTGTATGCTGTGTGATTGAAGACTCATATCTGTGGTTGGCAGCTTCTGCCTTTAAAACCGAGACCTGTTTTTTAATATATATTTTTAAAACCTTGAATCACTGATAATAAAGAAAACACATGGTATCCTATGTAAAGGAAGGTCTTCATCACAACGTGTAATCATTCAAATTGATACAACCCGATATTGACTGACAGACCACACTAAGCAATAATGTAAATAACTTAAAATAAATCAGTTTTATATCCCTGAATTGGATCTTCATCTATGCGAACTTCTGGAAGAATTATAACCTCCCTATTCCCTTCTTCTTCCCCTCCGCCTCAGTCCCTCCCTCACCTATTCTGACCTCCACGACGGCTGAGGAATAACGACTCGCTGGAAGAATCTACGACTTCCACCATTTGGTTCACTACGGTCTAGGCAAGCCGGTTCACAGTCTCCCTAAACAACTGCGAGGAAGTAGAGGAAACCGCCAAGGAAGGAAGTGGAGCTCGAACTCTCATGGCTGGACACATCCTGATGGGAGGCGCCTGGATCCGGAGCCTGAGACAAACCATGGATGTGGTGGATACCGCGCCCTGCAGTTTACTGCATGCTGAGGTCAGATCAAGCCTATTAACGCCTGCTGCAACACAACAGGGTCTAGGTGATCGATAATGGTGCAGGTAACATCATCTCTTGATTCTGCTGTGCCTATTGAAGAGTCTAATGGGAAGTCAGTGTCAATATCGATAACTGTGCAGCGCACTACCAAGAGAGGAGCTCTTCATCTGGCAGAGCGCAGCGGGAATGAGAAACTAAGGCACGTGCCCCAACCAATAGGCCTATAAATCTGCTGTGTCCAAGTAAAATCTCAAATTTGAGTTTTAACAATTTACTTTATTAGTTCGATGACGATCATCTTATTTTTAATCAAACATAATAACAACAAAATCCAACGTATTGCATTACATAAAAACTAATTTCTTATCTCAAATTAATATATTCCAACACAGATATTGTTGTAGCCTATATTAAGTTTGTCCATGCACGAATACCGTGGTGGGTTTATACGTCTGTTAGTCTTTAGTTTATACAGAGGCACTATGAGATATTGAGTGTAACATTGTTAGTTGTTCACTCAAAATCATACTAATAAATTGGAGACCATATGTTATTAAACCGAGCACTGAGATTCTATTGAAGACTACAATAGAGTAGGCTGTTCATTGCTTTCATATTTAGCCTGTTACATAGGCCTAATCCTGTTTTTTTTTTTATAGTCCAAAAAGATTGGACTAGCAACCACGTCTCTGTGAATGCCTCAAAGCCTTTCGAGAACCTGAAGCCTTTCGAGAACCTTTGTTCTGACCAAAAGCATCACCTGACGTAACGCAAATGATTATTTGCACACTATCAATCGGTTGCTTGGTCACTGATGCGTTTTAACAAGCATCGTTCAGTGCGTCCTGATGAAGAGACGGGGTAAGGAAAAGGACAATATTTACACGTTTAGAAAGATTGACATATCTTCATATTTTGTTTATTACAGCATCACTTTTTTGTAGATCGCTTTCAGAACATAGTCTGTCGTGTTAAATTATTAACAGCTATTATGTTACATATTATGCTAGCTATTATGTTACAGCTGTTGTTTGCCTACATTCTAACATCCTTGGTTACGGTCACAAATCACTCGTAGGCTATTGAAAGATCTGTAGCTCTACCTAGCTATGAATGTGAGAACTGCATCCGTACGCACAAGTAACCGGCAGTCAACATTTGCCGTTATTTGATATGCTTCATAACTATGCAGTCCCAAAATATTAAAATTGCTCCCGCGTGGAGCTATATAGGGTTATAAGACTGTTGGGGATGTGTTTCAGACTGAAGCGCTGGGATGACGTCGGCTTCCGAGACCACCTGTACAAGCAGACATGAGTCCTCACAGGTGTATCACGCCATCAAGTCGCTGTTCCCAAATGAGGGAGGGAGACCGACCGCATTTCCAGGTAGGCCATACCGGAGACCTATGTTTATCTTTTTTGGTCTTTTTTTTCTTACCTGTTACGACAGCTCAGCATTACAGCTGCCAGAATGCAACCGGATTTAACAATAACAAGAGTATGCCTGTGTGCGTGCCTGCGCATGTATCTAATACATTTATAAATGTGTTTATGTGTTTGTGTGTCTGTGTGTGTAGACAGCCCTGCCACCGATGTGGAGAAGGCTGCCAGTCTGCTAAGAAGGAGAGCAGATGAGGGAGACAGACAGGCTCTCTTCCTTCTGGGACAACTGTACTTTGAGGAGGTGATGCATGTCCATGTACAGTACACTAGCATGCGTATAAACTTACAGTACAACAAATCTTTACTCTGCTGTGGTCCTGGAAGGGTCTCTATGATGAGGCCATGCGAGTGTTTAACAGCCTTAAGGACCACGATCCCAGAGCTTTGTTTCAGATGGCTGTCATGAGCTACGATGGACTGGGAGCCAAGTCTGACCAGGTGTGTTGTGAGATGTTGAACCACTAAACACTACACTAAACACCAGATGGTGTTCTACTCTTGAACTACATACCACATTGTCCATTGGGACAAGACACTATGTTCTGCTCGAGAATACCAATCTAACCTCAGTCTAGGTATGTCCTGGACTCAATTCCATGAGACTCCTGAAAACACATTGAGAAGATGTCAGTAATGTGTCTGCAACATGTAGACGTGTTCCTACCACCAGGCGGAGGCAGTGAGCTATATGCGGAGGGTGTGTCAGTGGGAGGGACCAGAGGCAGGCAGCATTAGGCAGCTGGCCCTCTACAGCCTGGGCAGGGCCTACCTGGAGGGCTTTGGAGTGCCTTACTCCAACATAGAGGCTGAAAGGTGGGTAAACAGACCCATCCCTCCCCCTCTCCCCCAACTGTCATTCACCCAGCCATAACCCTTCAGGCTGCCTCACCGCCATCACCCTGACCTGCTCCCCCTGCCCCCAGGTTGTGGTTACAGGCAGCTGACGAGGGAAGCCCAGGGAACGGGGCTTCTGCCAAAGCCCAGACCAACCTGGCCATGCTGTACTGTCGCCCCGAGAACCTGGACCTCCAAAGGGTACTGTGGCACCACTATCTTAACGTCAGCCCTGACCCTGGCCAATCAGAGGGACTCGCACACACGCTCACGCTCTCATTGTCTGTATACAATGTTTTGTCATTTTAGGCATTCTTATGGCACTCTGAGGCATGTGGTAATGGCAGCCTTGAGTCTCAGGGGGCTCTGGGAGTCATGTTCCTGTATGGGCGGGGCATTCGTCAGGATTCTGAGGCAGCCCTGCTGTGCCTGAAGGAGGCGTCGGAGAGAGGAAATGTTTACGCACAGGCGCATCTGGTGGCCTACTACTACCAGAGGAAACTGTACACACGCGCTGCCACGCTGGCCAAGAGGTATTGCTCCTCCCAGCTTTGTCTGCTCTGACAGGGTCCCGCCATCTCCGTGACAACCTTTTGGGTGTGGTCATTCCGCTTCATTAATCCCTTTCAGCATTGGGCAACTCGCCCAGGTGTTCACTGTTCTCTGTTCTCATCTTCAGGATTTGTAGCTATGACAACATCCCTGCCATTGCTATGACAACAGAATGTCTACCTGAGTATGTTGATAAGGGTGTGGCCATTGCCCAGTTCTACTATGCCAGGTGTCTGCAACTGGGAAGGGGCGTGGCCAAGGACCCACTGCAGGCTCAACTCCACTTTGCTAAGGTGGGCTGGCTCACACATATTTTTTTTTACATGCAAATACATTTACAAAATCCCTGACAACAATCTCATCTGTTAAGGCTGCCCAGTTGAATTCTGAAGTTTGCAAGGACCTCCAGATGGACATCATCTTCAACAGGATATAGCCAATCAGAAGTCTCTGCCAGGCCAATAGGACACGCTTCCCACCTGTATGGATGTTTATGTGCTGTAGTAAAGCCTTGATTCTCAGTGTTTGAAATTGTATGTTTGTGAGAAACTTTACTGTGGAATGTTTACTGTTGCAATTGTTGGCCATAAGTGTGATTTTAATCACGCAGGACAGATGTTAATCTTAGAGATCGAACAAACACATTTTTCTTTTCTTTTACGCAATTTATTGCTTATATAAATGCTCTAAACAATTTCTTGGTAAAAATAAAAATCTATCAATAATCACAAATAAAATTGTCACCATGACTTGACATGACATATTGCACAATGAAGCAGTTTAGGATGAACAGCGAACAGCAGAGTTGTTCCGGAATGTGTCGGCCTGTGTGCGTCTCTCCCTCTTCTCCTCATGACATAAAAGCTCAAGCCCCTCAACACGACTGCATCCTGCAACACAGCTTGGCAGTTGATCTCATTGGTTGTTCTAACATAGCAATGGAAAGTTTGAGAAAACCACCCCTGTACAGAGCATCTCCCTAGTTCAGCTCTAGAGCATCAGGTGCATCAGATAAAGGTGCTCATTAAAGAATACAGGAACAGCCAACACACACACATACACACACACTGGGAATATACCAGCTCTGCCACATTTACATTTCCACCGAATGTGGGATCATTTGTGTATGTTTGTAAGTGTGTGTGTGTGTGTGTGCCTGACTGGGTTGGTTAGGAAGTTTGAAGTTGAGTGTGTGTCTGTCGGTGGTGCATGTTCAGATCTGCTCCATCTCCATCTCAGGACACATCTCCTTCAGCACCATCTCCATGAGGACCTAAGAGAGGGGGACATGATACGGAGAGGGAGGGGGGGAGAGAGAGAGGGAAGGGGGGGAGCGAAGGGTTAAAAGGTTGGCACAGCATGTTGCCAAGAAATGCATCTTTGAACATGCCATTGTCTCTATCATGTTTTCTCTGCTGTGCAGAGGCGATCCTCACACAGTTAAAATCGTTTCTATCTACCATGCCTACTCCCAGTATTAGCATTTAAAATGAGACAAATTGATGCAAAGGCAGAGAATGCTTAGCCAAGAGAGAGGCTGGTATGATGGCACCACATTTGTTTGCCTGTATGCATGTGAGTAGACTTACATAGAGCAGATGTTTGTTGGCACTGGCCTCCTGGAGAGCGTTGAAGATCTTGATGATGCCGTACCGGGCGTTCTGCTGGCCAACCAGGTTTTGCAGCGCATCTACCGTAACATATGACATCCCAAACATTAGACAGAAGACGTGTTCAGGTGGCAAATCAGAATGGGGCCTGGAAGGTTGTCTAACCTACCAGAGTTAACTGGCAATGCTGTCAAGCCTATTAGACTCTTGATCCTTCCAGTACATTCTGTCAGGATGCATCTAAGAGGTTGACTAGCCTATCGGGATGGACCTGGAATGACCCGGAACCTATCAGGATGTACCTGGGATGTTGTCAAGCAACTTCTGTTGAGCCCGCTCCTTGGTCTCGCGACGCTCCGAGTCAGTGCGGACTTTGTTGTGAGGTGCCAGCTTCCCATTGGGCCAAAATGTGTCCCGGAATATGTTGATGTAGCTCACCAGCATCTGCTCGCTGAAGATCCAGTTTACCGTGTCCCGGATCTGCCTGAGGAGACAGTGCTAGGATGTTGGCATAGCTACTGGTCTGGGAGGAGAGGGCTTACATGTTAGCATGACTAAAAGCCTTCCAGGAGAAGCCTAGCATGTTAGCCTGACTACAAGCCTGAGAGGAGACGGCTAACATGTTAGCATGGTTACCAGCCTGAGAGGAACAGGCTTGAATGCTAGCATAACTAAAAGCCTTAAAGGAAAGGGCTAGAATATTAGCATGACTACAAGTCTGAGAAGAGAGCTAACGTGTTAGCTTGGTTACCAGCCTGAGAGGAGAAGGCTAGAATATTAGCATGATGACAAGCCTGAGGAAAAGGCTATCATGTTAGCATGTTGACAAGCCTGAGAGGAGAAGGCTTGCTTAGTATAACTACCAGCCTGAGAGGAGAAAGCTTGCATGTTAGCATGGCAACAAGCCTGAGGAGAAGGCTAGTCTTTTAGCATGACAACAAGCCTGAGAAGAAAGGGCTAGCCTGTTAGCATGACTTGTAGTCTGATATGATAGGAATGAGATGCTTACTTGTTAATGGTGCGTCCAAACGTGACTTGAACCAGTGCAATTAGAGTCTTCCTGACCCACTTGAACACTACAGTTTGGGGGCAGTGACAAAGAAAGACATTCTAAGGAATATGATCAACCAATACCAGCAGTTAAATCAAGTAAATTACTCAAGCAGTTCAAGGAGCGTGTGTCTCTCACACACACAGGTATAACTACACCCCATCCAATTTAGTCTTGTAATTTCAGGGCTATATTCCCTGCCATTACATCAACAGTAATGCCACGTGCACACAGACACCCAGTACGAGAAAAGCGATTGCACTGACTGCCTCGGAGTTCGAAGATCTCTCCTATGAGCATGAAGCAGGGCTCAGCCAGGGCATCCTTCCTGCCATCAGCCTCGTCTCCATAGTCTGACAGGTCGCTGTCATCCTCTGTCTCCTCCTATAACACACACACACACACACACACACACACACACACAGGAGCAGAAGTTAGAGAGAGAGAGCACAGATGAGTGTAGTGTGCTTCCTAGTGGATGTGGGTTGAGTTGGTTGAGTGTGTGTGTGTGTGTGTATCTGTGCATGTGAGTGTTTACCTCCTGATGAGAGAAGAAGTCCCCAGGCAGTCTCTCCAGGAAGGAGGCGAGGGAGAAGGACGACTTCTTCTGAATGTCGATGACCTTCAGGTGCTCGGGGGAGGGGCTTAAGAAGGCATATAGCGCCTCACTCTGGCACATCCTCTCGTCCGTCAGCATCCTCTGTACACACACGCACGCGCACACACGTTTACAATGTTATCTCCTGTCAGCCTGGTGATGAGTCACTCTGGAGGAGAGGGGGGGCTGTGGGGGGATGTGGGAAAGGGTCTGCCGCATTATAATGGGTTACCACGGAGGGTTGCTGTGGCAACAACTGCATTACCTGGAGGAAGGTGTTGAGCTGGTTTTTGGATTTCTCCAGGAACTTCTGGTCGATGGATTTGAATGGCAGTTTGCTGAGGGAGGGAAGCTGGACTTTCTTCAACGAGGGGAAGCACTGGCAGAGAGAGAAGAAGAAGAGAGACAATCAGAGGAAGGGAGATGTTGTTATTGGTGGAAACTTAAGGGCATGTGGTCGTAGGGCAGGCGTCTGAAGTCTCCTGCCACACATCAAGCCCGTGCTTGCTCTAGGCAAATGCTTCATTTATATAACAAAAGTGTTCATGTGGTGAGTCACTCTGTTGCCGAGACAACCCCTATGGGATTCCGTTGTCACGTTACCTCGGTAAGCTTCCTGTGGAGAATCTGGAACTCTGTCAGCTTCCTGTTAACGCTCCAGCGGCTGTTGGGGGCGTCGTCTCCCTCCAGCAGGCTGACCGACACGCAGTAGCACGCCAGCGTCTCCCCGCCCTCCTCCGCTGGCTGCAGATGCATTGGACAGCATGTGCTTAACACACGCTCAAGGCCCACTTAGCGCACACTCACATGAGTGTTTAAATGCATCACGCGATCAGTAAACCCACACTTGGCATGTAGAGTGATTATTATATCATGCCACACTTGCAAACATGCTAAACACGCCCAAACGTGGCCTGACATACAGTAACATCTCAGTGATTCTCCTCTCGCTCTTGCTGCCTATGACAGGAACAGCACCGGGGTAAAGGCACGCTCAGTATGTTACTGACTAAACGTGTGCATATGTGCTTGTATATGTATGTGTGCGCGTGTTACCTCGGCCCCGGTGATGACCGCCCTCCAGGACCCCAGGTTCTCGCACCACCAGTCGGTCCTGGAGATGTGTGTCTGCAGGTCGCTGTGCTCCTTTTCCATCGCCCCGATCTCCTCTTTCAGCTTAACCACAATCTGACACACACACACACACACCAGAGTAAGGCCTGAGTCCATGTGGCTTAATGTGTCAAGCCTTGCTGGATCTATCCCAGACTAGAGAGACCAGCCTGGAGCTTGCTCGTCTGCTCTCTTCCACCATCCACACTCTTTTGCTTTAGCTGCCCTGCGTTCATGTGACCCCCTCATCCACTCACTACACCGCTGACACCCCGATCTCCACTCTTCCTTCCTTAACCAGGTTTGTCAGTTTTTTTGTGATTCACAACTCGCACCATCTCCCCATTTCTTCGGCATTTGTAAGCCAGTGTAGTGGCAAGTAGTCTCAAAAAACACATAGCAAATAACAACACGCACAAACACACACACACAGTTTCTACCTTCTTGTCAGGTTTGGGAGCATTCTGGATGGAGCCCAGCGCCTGGCGTTTGTATTCCAGTTTGTCGTAGAGCTGCCGTAGTTTAGTGGCAGCATAGCTGGCCTGCTCGTTGATGCCCTTGCTGCCCTCATCTATCAGATCCTCAGCCCCGTCCACACTCTGGCACTGAGGGCAGGAGAGGAAAGAAGAAGACAGACAGGTAGAGGAGGAGGTGGTAGAGAAGAGGAGAGAGAGAGGTAGAGGAGGTGGGAGAGAAGAGGCAAGAGAGAGGTAGAGGAGGTGGGAGAGAAGAGGCAAGAGAGAGGTAGAGGAGGAGGTGGGAGAGAAGAGGCAAGAGAGAGGTAGAGGAGGAGGTGCGAGAGAAAGAGAGAGAGAGTGGTAGAGGAGGAGGTGGGAGAGAAGGAGAGAGTGGTAGAGGAGGTGGGAGAGAGGAGGAGAGAGGGAGATAGAGGATGAGATTAGGAGCAAAGGAGAGAGAGAGGTAGAGGAGGGGGGAGAGAGGAGGAGAGAGGGAGATAGAGGAGGAGGTTAGGAGCAAAGGAGAGAGAGGTAGAGGAGGGGGGAGAGAGGAGGAGAGAAGTAGAGGAGGAGGTGGGAGAGAAGCAGAGAGATAGAGGAGGTGGGAGAAGAAAGGAGAGAGAGAGAGAAAGAGGAGTAAGTGGGAGAAGGATGGAGAGAGAGGTAACGGAGGATGTGGGAGACAGGATGAGAGAGAGGGAAAGGCGAAGTTGACAGACAAGGGGAGAGGAAAGGGTCGGGGACAGCAAATGAGAGAAAGGACAGAAACACACTGTTAGAAAAGAGCACAGGAATGGTGATACCTCAGGCACGGCAGCCAATTACCAAATTAAACCCGATCTGTCAGTGAATGAGCCCTCTTACGCAAAACAAAACAATCAACCCTAAGTGGATGAGGTGCGTCTCACCCCCTCCTCCTTGCCCTCGGTGCTGGACTGGGAGGAGCTGCGCTGCTCGTCGCGGCGGATCAGCCGGTCGTAGAGGTCACTGACCAGGAAGGAGGGGTAGAAGCGCTCCTTCATGATTTCGTACACGTCGCCCTGGAGCCGCAGGAACACATCAGTGCCCTTGTTGCCCACCAGCGTCTGCTGCACCTCCTTGTACAGGACCTTGTCCACAGGGATCTCGCGGCTCTCCACAAAGAAGTTCTGGTAGATCTCCCCCACCAGTTGGGGCACCTCGTTCTGAGAGAGTGGGGGAACACACACACGAGCGGATGGAACGCCTGAACCTGGTGTGGAGGGTTCTGAGTAGGGTGTGTGTGTGTTGCTTCGTACCTTGTTGGCTGATTTGAGTGTCTCCACCAGTTCCCAGAAGCTGATGAGAGCTCTCTTGTCGACGCGCTCCATGTATACTCGGAAGTGCTCCCTGTAAACTGGGTTATTCATGATGTCCTCAAACTGTAGAATCTGCTCACACACAAACGCACGCACACACACACAGAGTGTTACAGAGACATAACGGGAGAAGCAAAGTATGTCTGTGTGTGTATGTGTGTCCATCTGTGCGTATATATCACCTTCTGGCTCTGGGGCCCCTCCCCATCCTCAGGGGCCCCCTCCTCCTGCTGCTCATAGTTGGGCCCCCCCAGCAGGCGAATGCGCTTCTCGCACTGCTTCTTAGCCACAGTAAGCTGGTTGATGTAGCGCTTCATGTCTCTGGCCCGCAGCAGGTCTGCCTTCATGGCTGCAGTCTCCTTGCCTTTCCTCTCTGCTCGCACACGCACACACACACGCACAACGCGCACACACACACAATAGGATTCGTTCTGGTGATTCGAGTAGCTGATGTCTACTGATAGATGGACGGAGGTGAGGAGGTTGAGAATGAAAGGAGGGAGGAGAAGTGGGAGGAGATCATGGAGAGGTGCAGAGGGAGGTCATCAACGAAAAAGTGAAAGACAGGAGCGAGGAGGACAGCTGAGGAGGGAGAGTCATGGAGAGAAGGAGGGAGGGAGGGGAGACGGGGGGGGGGAGACGCTGAGAGGGTGACAGACGGGTATACTGTTTTTGACTGGTTTCCTCGTCACCTTTCTGCTTCTTCAACTGAGGGAGGCTACTGATGGTGGTGGCATGGATGATCTCCACTACGATCTGGTACCTGGAGAGAGGGAGGGGGAGGAAGAGAGAGAGGGTTGGTCAAGGTAGAGAGAGAGGGTTGGTTGAGGAAGAGAGAGAGGGTGAGGGGAGGAAGAGAGAGAGGGTGAGGGGAGTAGGAGAGAGAGAGAGGGAGAAGGAGGGGGGAGGAGAGAGAGGGGGAGAGTTAGA
>BROE01000006.1:15117641-15242436 GCA_036571765.1 Plecoglossus altivelis
AGCGGGAAAGAGAGAGAGAGAAAATATTTCAACTAAGCACTTTGGTCACCAGGTAGGGCCCAGTTTTTGCCCTTTGAGAGGAAGCGTTGGCTGCTGGTGTGCCTGGTTCACGGGCCTTACCTGAGTTGTTTGAGGAAGTCCACGTCCGAGGAGGAGCTGATGAGCTTGATGAAGTCCTCGTAGGAGGCGGCGTAGGTGTAGGCCTTCTTGTGGTGCTCGGCCTGCTGCTCGCGCTGCTCCAGCTGCGACAGCAGCATCCGGTTGATGTAGTCTGGGTCACTCAGCACCTCCACCAGGGGCTTCAGCACTGGAGAGCGCACACACACGCACACACGTACAAACACGTGCACGCACACACGCGCCCGCAGGAACAGACAGACACAAAGTAGCTTTGTTGGAACACTCTAGTCTCAAATTGAGTTAGGATGTTTTTGGATCTAATAACAACCAATAAAGACCAGTTAGGCGAAAACCGGGGCCAAAGTCCTACTGCTTGGTATCAGGTTTATTGATGTTTAGCTTGTGCGTATGTTCGTGCGTGTAGAGCAGGAGCTCATTGGGCTGATATGCAACAGAGGATTTTGCCTTACGAGTCTTGTGCGTCTGTGGCAGTGTGGGCCTGTGTACCTTTGGTAGTGATGACCTCCACTAGCACCACTCGAAGGCTGTGAGAGCGAGCATCACGGGCTGGCAGCAGGCAGAGCAGCAGCAGACGGGCGCAGCAGCGCAGGAACCTCTGCTCCTCCTCAGGGCTCCGCAGGCAGGGGTGGAGCAGGAAGGGCCTTGGCGGGTCCTCCAGTCTAGAGATGAAGGAATAGGGGGGAGTTGGTTTGATGTAACAATCTCTTCTCCTCTGCCTCCCACCCTGGACTCACCCTCGCTCCTTACCTCCCTGTTGAGGCCCCACCTACCTGGAGCTGGCGATCTTCAGGTCGCAGAAGTGCGCGTGGAGGGTTTTGACTGTGTCGTTGCAGACCAGGTTGACCAGGTCCATGTTGGCCAGCCGGCCCCGGAGCTGACGGCTCATCTCCCAGAAGTCCTCGGTCAGCATCTGGAACAGCTGGCCCTCGTCTCGGCTCAGTGGGACGTACCACGACAGGATGTAGTCACGGTAGCTGTAGTCAAACACTTAACGCGCGGGCACACAAGACACGAGAGGGCCTTAGTTAATGTTAAGCAGTGCTAGTGGACTAGTCAGAGTTAACTAGTTATAGTGATTTGGTCAGAGTCATGGTTACCCAGAGGAATAACCAGTGTTGACCAGAAGACTAGCTCAAACTCAACTCTGAAGCGACTCTCCATCCCTGACGGACAGACAGACAGACAGACAGACAGACAGACAGACAGACAGACACACACAGCAAAACAACACCAGAAGCTGCCAGGTCAAATAGTGCTGGAGACATAGCCCTGGGGACACAGCCCTTCACACGCACACAGCTGCTGTGGGAGCTGCCATAGGGTGCCAGTTAGCCCCACTCCCATAGACAGGGACACAGGCAGACAAGCAAAGAGACCCTCTGACAAGCCACCCTCCCAACAATTCAGCAGAGATACAGACCGATAGACAATGCCAGACCCATTCATTATCAGACAGTAATGTGCTGTAGATACAAAAAGCTACCAGGCAGACATTTTCAGGCTGAAATGCAGACAGACATCATTAAAACAGACAGACTGGCGCTCACCCTCCTTCAAGGCCTTGTCCACGTTGTGGGACACCACCACCCTCCGGGTTTGCGACGACTCCATCAGAGGCACAGAGAAACGGCCCTGTCAAGACAAACCACAACAACTTCCATCAGGCCCATCCCTGCAACACCACATACACATTCAGTTCATTTGCAGTTTCTAGCAAAGGTGGATAGACGGTGTGGAGGTAATGTACCATTAGCTTGTTGAACAGCTCCAACAGATAGGTGGACTGTCTCTTGGAAATGTCAAATCTGCTGATTTTAGGGGGGCTTTTTCTCATGAGCGAGACGATGCTCCCGAGCAGAAAGCAGAGCAAGGCGAAGGACACGTAGATGAACAGCTTCAGAAAAAACGACGTGACGGTCAGCCCCCCATATCGGAATTGGAATAGCAGAGCGAAGATTCCTACGAAGAACGCGGTCAAGATAAGGACAGACGACCCGACAGACACCGCGCTCGACATGGGCGCACCGGTGCTGCTGCTCCTGCCAGCAAAAGGCATGCTGCTGTCAATGACATGTCCTCAGCAGAGACAAGAAGACAGACTCGGTGTTCCTCGCATCTGAATCCTTGTCCACACACCGAGCCTTTTCGAAGAGATAAGGCACTCGGACATGGACATAAGAGTCCTCAGAACTGCTCGGAAATTCAAAAGAAAAGCATGACCTAGACGCCGGCAGGCATTGGTCTGTTGTGCGGTGCTGCTGTATGAGACTAGGTCCACAGTGTTGTTTCAGGTAAACAAGCAAAGCTACCTTGCCAGCTAGCCACCTCCGAGCCAATTAAACTGGTTTAAACTCCACAGAACCGGTCAATCAAAATAAAAAGCAGAATAAATAACCGCATAAAACAAACTAACACTATAGATGCCCTAGATTAATGTTACATAGTACCCCATATTAAACACAAACATCGTTTTCAAGCCGTAGCCGTACTTGTTAGTTAGCCATCAGCTTAACAGCAGGCTACAACGAAGCTGGCTCTAGCTAGCTAACGCCGCTAAGCTAGCTCTTTACTGTACTGCACAAGCTTAGGACACAATAATAACGGTTCGCCTGCTACCCTTAGCAAAAGATACTCCCTCAAGCGTACGTGTTTGTCCTACATTTAATTAATAATTCGATTGGACATATCTAAAGAAATATCCGAAAAGTGACATAAAATATGTGAAATTCGTATTCTTAAAATATCTATCCAATTGGGTCCACAGACTCCGCTGTGTGATAATGATGCCACACTAGGTCGTTCGTTTGTCTGAGCTCAACCACGTAAGCGACGGTGGAGCACAGAGGGGCGGTGTTTGGCGTCTGTGAGTGTCGTATGTGGGTCTACCTAGTTTATTTCATTTGGAACAAATAATTGATCGAACCGTGCTATTACAGAATATATCACAATTTGTTTGTCGGTCCGTCCTTAAGATTCCGCTGACTAAAAATCAGATTTGCCTGCGGCGTTAAAGCCACTTCAATCTAAATCTGTGATATCGTCAGAGTAGGGTCACAAGATCGCTTTGCTGATTGCTAACAACCAACTTTTTTCTCAAGTTAAATCACGAATAGCAGGCCTTTAAACACTCTTAATAATTCAGAGTCTTTAATTATAATTTAAGACAGCTCAGGCAACATGAGATACTTGTTTCGTTTTAAATGTTGTATTGCCTAAATTGCCAGATAACCATGAATTACTCAGGCCTACATTTTTAGATTATTTTCAGAGAAAATAATCACCTGCAACCCGTCTACTGGCTCCACATGGTTTTATGTTAAGATTACTGTTTTATGTACAGCTACAAAATAATCTAATAGTCATTTATTGATTTACTAACACAGAATAGCAACCCTATACATAAACTACGCTCAGGAATAACCAGGATGTTAAGTGGTAAGGTTAAGTGTTGTCAAAACGTAGACAAAACTGGCACGTTTATTTATTTATTCAGATTTGCATATCGATGATCCACAGGATTAGGAGTAGCCAAGTCTGCGCAGCACAAAAACACACTTTCCATGTGACATGGATCTGGAAACACATAACAATAAGGACACACAGCCGTCAAGCTAGTCACATGGTTACATTCAGTAGGTACCACATAAACGATGACATTGCAAATCACAATGAACCAGCTACTCTAACAATAAAAAACATCATTTTTTTGAAGAAACAATCTCTCCACCTTCAATTTATATTTCCCTTTTATATAAAAATATATATATATATATCATCGGTAAAAAGGCTTCAGGATAAATTACAAGTGCATTTATCGTCTTCCTCTTTCCTCCTTTGGGAGCGCCTTCACACACACACGTGCGCGCGCACACACAAACACGCACGCACGTCCATGCTCTCCGTAAGGTGCAGAAGCAGTTTGACTTTACATTTTCCTATGTACATGACTGCCCAGAGGCAGAGTAGAGTCAGGTTGTCTTGTTAGTCTGTCGCTCTGCAAGACCGTCAGGTCTGTCTGTCTTTGGACCAGTCAATCCTATGAGGAGGGGGGGGACGGGGACGGGGGGCACTCTGGAGAACAAGGTCCAGTGAGCAGGGTCAGCAGGTCTTGACGGAGGGCTGCGACAAGTCGGATGTCTTCATGATAACGCTTGCCCGTGTCTCCGAAGAGGAGGCCTGCGAGGATGAAGCGGCCGTCAGGGGGAGGGGCTGAGCATTAGCGGAGGATTCTATCCAGGGGGAGGAATGATAGCTGATGAGAGGGGTGGGGTCTCTGGTGCTGGTCACTTTGAAGTTGGTCTTTCCGGCTGTGACGAAGGTGGCCATGCTGGGTAGGGAGCCGGCCGGCACCCGGAGCACTGAGCTGTACCCTTTCGTGGTCCACAAGCCGTCAACACACTGTCCAACACACGGAAGCAAACAGATTATCTCTGCACCACAAATACACACACACACACACACACACACACACACACACACACACGAGACGCACCGCAAACACTCGCTAGTCTCATGTTTGGGAGAAGCCAGGAACGGGGTTGGGAGCTAAAAGTGGTAGAACTGGCTGGGAGGAACTGACGGCTTCAAGTGAAGACTTGCTTATCATTTTATCGCGCTTGGTTAATGATTCAGCTATGTGTGTCTGAGGCTCCCAGGCAGGCCCAACCTTGCAGGTGAACTCGACTGTAACCTGCTTATAGTAGGAACGTGTACGTTGAGTAGAAGTTGGTAGCAGGTCGGTTTAGTCATTGGTGAGTGAAGTTGGCAGTGCTCGATGAATATGTAAACTTGAACTTAGCACAGTGTGGGTATTTGGGTTGCAAGTCTGGACTTGGAGTTTGTGGGTTTTGTGTGTGTATAAGTGTGTGTGAGAGGGAGCATGGTTGTAGGTAGGGGTAGAGGAGTATTTTTCTCACCTCTAAAGAGTCATCTTCACTGTGGATGCTATCTGTGTCACTCTCTGTGGAGGATAGGAGAGGAAAGGAGAGGAATCAGGGAGATCTGGACTAACAGGTTGGATAGGAAGGGGGATGATGGCCCAAAAAACATACTGGAAATGTAACTGACAGGAGAGCTGTACGGGCATGTAAACTACACTATGATACACTGCTTTTCTCAGATCTAGCAACTTCGCGAAGATGATCAATCAACTGTCAGGTCATACTGTCGTGCCAGTAACACGGCCAGTGGTCAGAACAGAAGAGGTGCAAGCCATGTTAGCCCTGAAAGACTTTGATCCTGAGATGAGCCATAAACCCTCTTGAAAGTGTCTGGCTTTCCACTTTCTCTGCCTACATATTTCTCTGTTTACGTGTATGTCTGTTAGTCTCTCTCTCTCTCTCTCTCTCTTTCTGTCTGTCTGTCTGTCTGTCTGTCTGTTTCTCCCCTTTTCATCCAATGTTTTGCTTTCCCTACATTGACTCTCTAACCTCAGGCCATAGTATCCTAGCCCAGAGTGCAGACCAAGTCCAAAGGTTGCTATGAGGTCTGTAAATGTAAGCTAGACTAGAGAGATAGTGCAGGATGTGATAAGACTGTGGCACTTGGGTTGCCCACACATGATACAAGTCAGGTTTTGTGCAGAGAGAAGCAGCAACAAAGGTTGTGTAACCTTCGTTTGAGGATTGAGAGCGTGTGGCATTTGGGGTTTAGTATGTAGGTTGTTGTCTAACCTCCGTATGAGGACACGGGAGAGATCTGGAGGGGATAAGGGTGGCTGGAGCTGACAGCCTGCTCTTCGCTCTCCGTGGTCACCTCGATGGTCTGACACACAAATGGCAGTTGATCGTGTATAATCAGGTGGTCGTCTATAGGACTCCGATTGGCCGGATGTTCATAGACTGTGAAGGAGCATAAAAAGGGGAGTGGGGGTGAGAGAAGAGGACCGAGAAGACAAGATGCAGGGGGAGACAAATGTAAGGACAGGGAGGGAGGGAATACATTTGTCAAATGGATGAAATGGAAACATGGAGAAAATAAACAAGAGCAGTAAAGAGCAATAAACAAGTGCAGAAAATAAACAAGAGCAGAGAGGGGAGTGGGGAGAGGAAAGGTATGAATGTAGGAGAGGTGGTACACAGGGACAAGATAGGAGGGAAAGGGGAGCGAGTGAGAGTCTGTGGCTTCCACGACTGTCTCCTCGGGACAAGTGTGGTTGCTATAGCAACACTGTCCTGGACCATGAGTTTACACACTCTGATATTCTACAGTGCTGTGTGGTAACCATGGACACAAAGGTGACAGGTACTACCTGTGAGGTTGGTGCTGTCTGTGACGACTTCCTCTTTCACTTCCTGTTTCACAACGAGCTGTCCGTTGCTATCGTCGGGAGATGAGGATCTAGGAACCTGATGCACGCATAGTATGAATCATTCCAGAACCAAAATAGTTTTTAATTAGATGATGAGACACTAATTGCTTGATGTCTGATTGCTCGATGGGATGTTTAACTACACTGAGAGTCACAATTACCTTCTTCTTTCCCCCCTTTTCGCATCTTTTCTTTCCTGGAATAAAATAAAAAAACAAAACACAATTATCTACGTCACAGTGATCATACTAGTACAAGTAACATCAGTATCAGGCAACACACCATCTCCACACAAGTCTGTCTCTGGGGAGCAAAACCCACACACGGAACCTCTGCCCTGATCGGTCAACAGTCTGACCGCTGAAACCGTACTGCTCCACCTCTGGTTCCCACCTCTCTTGCCCTGGCGTTCGGACAGTGACAGCATCTTGTAGACCCTGAAGGCATTAGTCCCTTTCTTGATGCTTTTGTCCTTCACCTCCTCGATGTCTGGGAGAGAGTTCATGGCACAGCGGAAGTTGGCCTTCCAAGTCTTAGGATCCGGTTTGTCCATACCTGGCTGGTACTTCCCTGAAACACACACACACATAAAGAGCTAAACATGATGCACGCATAAAACCATTTAGTAGACGTGGTCCAGTTTAGTCCTAATACTAACTTGCATTCAATTGAATTAATACATATAGTACATTTCATATATATTGTTTGTTAGAATAAGATAGGAATGCATTTATTTCAATGTAAGATTTAGAACTTAGGACTTAAGGTTAGACTGTTTTTGTACCTGTTGCAAATATACTTTGTGGAATGGGCCTGGCCTGTATGCACCAGAATGTTTCTATATGTCACTATGGGAGTGGCTACCTGTGTGAATGGCCCAGTTCATGAAGAGTGGGGCATCCTTCTCTAGGTCCCATCCGTGACGAGCAGCGTGCATCCAAGGAATCTGGAATATTCTTTTCTCCTGCGGGAGAAAAACCAAACAGCGTGTTTGCTTGTGCTGGTGTGTCTTTGCGCATGTGAGTGTATGTTAGTCTACAGTGCTATGCTCTCTCACCCTGTTCACCCATTTCAGGCCAGGGATCAAACACGAGTTGATCTGTTCCTCCAGCCAAGGCCGCATACGCATCCTTTCCACCGGCATGGTGGCCTGCAGACACGGAAGGAAGGATGGACACAAGACAGGTCCATCAGTCATTTTACCTAAAAGGGATGAATAAGATGTCCGTCGCTGATGTTTACTTGCAGATCACAACCGTAACTACATCAAGAAGTTTTTTAAAAAGTAGCCCATTATCGGAATTCTACCGGAGCAGTATAAACGCCTGGCTTGGAGATGAATAACCGGCAATGCCTGTCACAGGTGTGTCTGAACATGAAGATCAAAGTCCACCGCCAATTTCGAGCACTCGTATACTACACTTATCAGATACAGTACAATATTATATTATGAAATAAACTTAGTCGGATACAAACGCGCTAATAATCGAATTAGATAAATCCACAATAAGTGACGATCATTTTGTATTCAACGATTAAAACTGTGGGGTGCGGTTTAAAACTTAGATAGAGTACACTACATTGTACTACTTCGTAGTAACTAACATCGTCTCACTTAAACATTGCAACATAAATCGGCGCGACTTGTTAAAACGAACAATGCGCGATAACAGCCTGCAAATTCATGTTAGCTTACTAAATCGTTACAGTAACAATGGTTTCTGGAGCGCCACGGTTGGCCAAAGTTACATTTAGCCCCGTCACTGCTCAGACAACCTGACAACAACAGGACAAAAGCTTATTCAGCAGACATGTATACAGCAAAAGTGAAAATAAACTTCATTCTAGGCTTGGCATAGCTACGATCAACACAATTTTACTTTCGATTACGTGTTGTTACTCTCGCGTTTTGCGACCATGTCAGCTTCAAGAACATGCGGAAACGTTACCTATGTGAATAAGTAGCCGAGTTGTATTTTAGCTTCAGAACCAGTCGACCTTCTTGCCACAGTCTCAAAGTTAGAACAGTGTCGCTAACATGTATGAAATACCTCCGCGAAAACCTAACTTCATGTATTTCAGAGTCCAGATCGAAAGCAAAACAAGTAGAGGAAGCACTGCGTGGAAATCCCCTCCCGATGTTTTCTTCGCGACTGTTGAACCTAGATGGCGTTGCACGGGCTTCTGAAAACTACGGGAAGCCTTCTCATTGGTGGGCGCATCTGCAACCGACCGCTCCATTTCATTTTCACTTCCTCAATCCTCGGTGGTTGAAATCCTCTGGCAGCGCCTTTCAGCCTGATCGGTGTGTAGAAACGAAACTAGAATGTGAACCAACTTGAGAACAGCTACGCGGCTGCAACTACGAAATTCTCTGCAGACTTCGCCAGATGTATGATGTTACCCAGCACGACTTGTGCATACCTAGTTCCTTCTGAGTGACTTTGAACATCACACATGTACTGGATGTTAGATCGCTAAATTAAGTGTTAAGCCGTTTATGTTGTTTTTACTTTCAATCTATGTATGGCTGGTATTCACGCCTTTTACATAAAAACATCATATTTATAATGATAATTTATTTGCAAATATATAAAAAGACTTTGTAGTCATTTCTAGACTAGAATAAGATATAGAGGAAGAGGTGATGAGGAATTAGGAGGAGGAACATTTGCCATTCAAGAAAGGAAGAAAGACAGAAAACTACAGAGGAGTGGCAGTTGTCTAACTAAGAATGGGCGTATAGTCACTAATCTTTTCTAGCCATGACCCTAGGATGGACATGTGAAATAACTAGATATTGGCATTTTGATTGGCTGTGCTGGCTGAAATATGTTAATTTATCAATCATGACATAACACATTGTATATAAATTGTATATAAACCCAATTTATTTATAAAGATATGAATAGAAAAATCTAAATGTGCCACATAAACATATTGCTTAATAAACATCTGAAAATCAGAGATCTTTTCATTATGCTCAAGGAAACATACCTTGCTAAATCAGTCATTTTAAATCTCTTCCCTTAATATTCACATGAACGCTGCATTCCCATCTTAAGCAGGTCATATTCAAGACTGAGAAAAATTGGAACTCTTTCAATAGATTAAACAATTACAATTGGTCCAGAGAAATCCACCGACATGCAGACACAAAATCTCAAATCAAAAACAATCCCCTTCAAGGACCTGAGCCCTAACATGTTAAGCCAGCTCCTCCAGCTCTCCTGAAGATGGGCTGTCCAGGCCTGATGGTCACTGAGGAAAGTACAGGTCCTTGGTCAGCATGGACACCATGCAGGGGATCTGCTTCTTGGCACTGAAGCCTGGAGTGTTGGAAGAAGACTCAAAGTCCAGTGCCACCTTGTGGTTGACTCTGGTCATGATCTGCATGATCTCCAGCTCATGGCCGTGGCGCTTCAGCATCTCACACAGAGACTGTATGAACCAGGAACCATTACTGGTGTTCCTCCATGAGTAGTAGCCTTGGGGGGAACAAATACACTGTGACACGGTGGTCCAAAGGAGCAGGGGAGGGCACAAACACAGCGTGCTCCTGCGGTGCGTGTGTGTCTGTGTCTGTGTGCGTGTGCGTGTGTGACTGTACCTGGGGCTGTGGAGTAGGCATACAGGAAGTCGGCCTCCACAGGTATCCTCTCAGAATAATTGTCAGTCGCAGCATCAGTCTCGATTCCCCCATCCAGATCTGTACCGCGACAAGCCTGACACACACATGCCAGACGTTAGGAACACAGAAGAGACGGCATGAAAAGTTGGACTGTCTCTGTGTATCACCAGTGCAGTACAGTATAGATGTGGCACCAGTGCAGTACAGTATAGGTGTATCACCAGTGCAGTACAGTATAGGTGTAGCACCAGTGCAGTACAGTATAGCTGTGTATGGCATGAGTGCAGTGTAGCTGTGCATAGGTGTGTCATCAGTGCAGTATAGCTGTGTATTAGTGTGTATAGGTGTAGCACGAGTGCAGTATAGCTGTGTATTTTTGTATAGGTGTAGCACCAGTGCAGTATAGCTGTGTATTGGTGTATCAACTGTGTGGTATAGCTGTGTATTGGCGTGTATAGGTGTAGCACCAGTGCAGTACAGCTGTGTATTAGTGTGTATAGGTGTAGCACCAGTGCAGTACAGCTGTGTATTGGTGTAGCACCAGTGCATTACAGCTGTTTATTAATGTGCATAGGTGTAGCACCAGTGCAGTACAGCTGTGTATTGGTGTGTATAGGTGTAGCACCAGTGCAGTACAGCTATGTATTAGTGTGTATAGGTGAGGCACCAGTGCATTACAGCTGTGCATTAGTGTGTATAGGTGTAGCCCCATTGCAGTACAGCTATGAATACTGTAAGTGTAGCACTTGGGCTGGTGTATTACCTGGATGAAAAACAGTTTGGGCTTCCCAGCCAGGGTCTTGCAGCGATCCCCTCGGAACATTCCGGTCAGAACCTTCAGCTCCAAATGTCCGTCCGTCCCGTAGAACACACCCTCGTCCCCGTGGCTGAGCAGAACACAGACCAGGGAGGCTGAGTGGCTGTGGTCTTCCTTGGAAACTTAAAGAGTAAAGGGGGGATGGTTTTGCTTATTAGGTAGACAGATGAAACAACAGATTGCACAGTTTATCTTTGTATTAGTATTAAGGATTGAGATAGCTTCACATTTCCCTTTCGACTATTCTTCATTCTTTTCCGTAATCATTTCCTATTCATCGAAATGTTATAAATATTTATACCAGGGGTGTCGAACTCCAGTCCTCGAGGGTCACTGTCCTGAAGCTTTTCGATGTTTCCCTGCTCCTGATTCCAATGAATGGGTTGTTATCAAGCTCTGTGGAAGCCTGATAATGACCCATCATTAGAATCAGGTGTGCTGGAGCAGGGAAACATTGAAAAGCTTCAGGACAGCAGCCTTTGAGGACCGGAGTTTGACACCCCCTCAGCAATCACAACTTCTTGGGAATTCCTCTTCCAGATTTGCAGACATGGATCTTGGCAGCTTCTCAAATATGTGTCCTTAATGCTGAGTACTAATTCAGTTGTGTTCAGAAAGCTGCCGCTACCTGCCTCGGGAGTGGCGTGTGGTGGCAGGTTTTAAATCTGAAGAGGAAGTCAGAGGATCTCTTAAGAGCGACTTCTGAGTTCCTATTCATCTATTCATCATGGATAACTTGACCAAGGTCCATTTTGCCCAGATTACTTATTTGAGCCAGACACACAGCTCACTAGACAAAGATTATAGGCATTTCGAAAGGCTATATTCCCTGACGTTTTCAATGCAATCTAGATGATTTATGTGCTTTCTATCTATTCTCCCTATTCAAATGAAGGTTAAAAGTAAGCTAAATGTGGAGAAAGTGAAGGAGGCTAAATACTTTCCAAGGCACAGTAGAGAAGTGGAGTTGGGAGGTGTCTCACCATTATAAAGAAGCGTCCGGATCTGCTGGACTGTCTGGTCGGTGAACACTTTGACCTTGTAACCCAGGCCGGAGAACACTTTCATAACATTGCCTGCATCCATGTCTGTCCCATTTCGGAAGTTCATTCCTGCTCACACAGACAAACACAAAACACTTTTCTGCATAAACAATACCAGGAAGAGTGGGAGTATTTGGTTGGGCTGTGGGTTGCAAAGTATTAAGGGAGCTGCAGATCGGGGAGAGGATCTCAACATGACTAATGACAGTATCTTTAAAATACAGTGTTGGTAGAGAAAGGGAAAAGCAGAGATAACATACAGTTAATAGTCGCTCGCTCCTAAGATAGTTACTACATCATACTCCTGATAGTCATCAGAACATAATATGGGTTCAAATAAGAACATATCTGAAATAAGACACATTCACAGATGATAAGATTATAGCTTAGCTACTGATTATGATTGGCATAAGCACTTGGTAAATCCCACACTTGTTCGCGGGGACAAAGAAGTTGAAAATGGAACATGGCTGGCACAAGTCAGGCTGAGGAGACCGAGAGACAGAAGACAGGAAAGGAGGACAGCTTTGCATCAGCACCACTGTGGCTTCATCAGCTGGACCCTCACCTGTGTGTCTGTCAAAGTTCTTATTGTTGATGATGACGCACTGGCCCAGGCTGGGGTAGTCCATCCGGTACCTGTATGTCACGTCCACATGTGGTCGAGCGTCCACCTCACTGGTCTGCTTGGGGGCAACAGGTTTGCTGGGGACACGGTCATAGCAAGTAGAAGCATGCACACACACAGACGCGCACGCAGAGACACACACACACACACACACACACAGAGAGAGACACACAGACACACACACAGAGACACAAATACACAAAGGAAAAGGGATGTCACTCATTGCTCCATCAGCCCAAGTGTCACTCCTGGAGGAGTCACGAGGAAAGGCATATCCAGAAACCAGTTTCTCAGGGAAGTACCCTATGTTAAAGGGAAACGCCACCTAAAACGAAGTAGTCCAGCATAACAAGTATCGCTGATAATTAAGTTTCAGGTCGGGTTAGGTTGTTACCCCTGTCCTGCTATGGCCTTGGCATCCACACAGTCTCCATGACCGTCCAACTGGCTAGACATGGCGAAACCGGTGTAGCTAGGAAAGACAGACATGCAGTTATTAAAGCGTCTCTCCAAATTAAACAATTCGAAAACGTATGGACCAAATAGTGATCTTGTCGGATAGCCCGAATTGACACGTGACTGTCTGCGTGGTCCGGTCGATTCACATGAATAGGTCAAAATTAGACCTGTATACCTAGGCTCTGTAGCTAGTGAAGGATATAATGATTCACTTATGCTAACCTATATGATTTACTAATGAAGAATATAATGATTCACTTATGCTAAAATATATGATATTACATAATGAAGAATATAATGGTTCACTTGCTAACCCATATGATTTTACTTATGTTAACAATGAAAGATACAATGATTTGCTTGTGCTGACCTATACGATTTGTAAGGCAGACAGACAGTACTTTTCCATCATGCAAGAAAGGTAACACAGTGTGGGAATCAAGAGGGAGTCAACAGTCCATATATATAATGAACAGTATGATGTATGCCACTGTCTCATCTCGGGATGTGGGAAGTAGGGAATGCTATCTTCTTTCTGTGCAGAGTTAAAACAAACACCTGGGAGAGAGAGGCAACAAAGAGGGTCCAATCAACCGCATATGGAGATAGGACGGCCCTCGTACCAGGAGCGGAAACCACCAAAGGCAGAGGAGCTCCTGTCCCAATTAGTGCATGATGTTATCTATATATTACTGTGGGTCTCCCAAGGAAAGGTTTCGTTCTTTGCTGTGCCGAGCATAAGACGCACGTAGTTGTGTGCTGTTAGGAACCTTGGAGCGACCCAGATATCTGCATTAGAATTGTACTGTTAGGGAATAAACTTCATTGAACTTAACTATACTGAATCCTGGTGATCCATCTTACCACTCTCGATGCGTGAACACGTAACAGAGTAAAATCACATACTCCAACACTAGCTATACACTTGACGAAACAAAAAGGTATCAATACAAAAGGTGTTAACAATCAATTTGGTAAGTGTCAATGTTCTGCTACTCAGGAAGGGTGGGTTAGTTAGCTAACGTTAGCTACCTTGATCATTTTCGCCTGTGTCCGCCCTTCCCGAAAGTCAGTAACCGCAAAAAGGTAGTTATGATCAACATATAGTTAAAGTCAACATAAAGTGTCTCTTGGCTTAAGAAAGAAAACAAGTTAACTTACATCCCTAGCCTGTTAAGAAATATATATATAACTTACCGTTGAGTGGGTTCCAATCGGAAAGTGGTTTTATCTGAGAAACGTCAAACTTTCTGCTGTCGGACAGTGCAGAACACAACGCATTTCCACGTTTCCTGCACCAATCGGATTCTGGGAAAAACAACGCAGCATATTTTGGAGCCGTCAGATCGACACACCCTCACCTGCTCTCACAGGATTGACACGTATGGTCACAGAAATATTACTGCTATGTCAGCTGCTAAGTCATAGTGAAACGGAGACACTTCCTTATCTAATGGTTAGCGCCCTTAACCGTATAATAAATTCTACATACGTTAATGCATTCGTAACACAATAGCACAGTACCATTTAAGATGCTCTAACATGTTTATAATGACACAATTAAATATTTTTCAGCTGTAAATACAGTCATTTCAGACGCTCTCCTTCAGCTAGCCTAGCTCTGACAGATTGACTAGCGAGGCGTACTGTAGGACGAATGAGATCCGAGATCAGCAATTACGTGATACTAACACTGCAAATTCTGAAAAATTACCTTTTTTCAAATTGTTTAAAAGAAATATTGAAGTCACTCATTGTTGGCTTGTTAAAGTTTTTCAAAATTGTAAACGGAGGCTTTGACTGTGTCCTGTTGTTACAGTTACTTATTTTAGACACTTTATACAGGCTCATACTATGTAGCTCTGGCAGGTGCAAAAATGTAGAACGATAAACAGACGCTTTTACTGGAACTACCTAATACGTGTCCATACATCACCTGATAATGGCATCCCTGCAGCCAGTCAGAATTGAGTATTCACCCAGACCATGGTATAATAGATAGACATGGAGAGTGGTAAGACTGTGATGGTTGCTGCAGCACACTCTTCTTCTCTCTCTTCTTCTCTCTTCACAGCTCTCCCACATTGGCTGTCCATCTCTCTTCCCTACCTTTGTTACATGCCCCTCTCTTCACTATCTTTCTCCTTCTGGTGTACCTCTCTCTCTCCCTCTCTCTACCTTCCACACCCATACACGCTCACACTCATCCTCAGTGTTGGGGTTCCAGGTGCGGAGCCTCCTGTGCAAGTGTATGCCCAGTGTAGAGGTGCACCATCTTCAGGATAGCCCATCCAAAGACAAGTATGTGTTCCCTGAAAGCATGTCCCCTGGCCAACAACCATGGCGAACGGTTCCGCTTTGGTTCAGGGACTCTAACCATTCAGTAACCTGAGAGCAAGTGTTATGGAACTGTAATATTCTGTTATGTGTGTATTGATACTAATACAGTACAGTATTCTACAGTACTGTACTCTACCTTTACTTCCACCAAAGATGGAAAGAACAATAAGGGAACTAATTAGGAAGTTGAGTAGCTCTAGTTCTATGAGTAGCAGTTTCATTCGGACTAATGCGATGATAAATGTGACAATAACATCCAGAGAATGTAGATTTGCAGAACCTTATTGTATATTTACGAAATACATCTTCTCTCATACCCGCATGTTGGTACCCCTGGCATCCTCTACGACACCTTCCCTGGTTCACCAGTCTATCACTGTTGTCCTGAGAGGTTCGGACAATCCTTCACCAGTATGATTCGGGACTCGTCCAGGACTGGAACTACAAACTCACAGACTCGGGCCTCTCGCTTACTCGGAGCAGCTACATCGTTGGCTTCAGTCTGTGAGACGATCTTGCCGTCCGTGCAGAACTCACTCTCTGGTGTCTTGGAGTTCCAAAATGTGTGGTGGTGATAGTGTTTTTGTTGTGCATAACATGAAAATGAAATAGGTATGGACAAGCACTAATTACGCAATCTACTGGGTGTGTTGGCTTACAGAGATGGTTCTGCTTCTGCCATGAACTGTGACTTATTAAACAGAAGTATTTCAGAGGCTCCTCCACACACTTAACTAGAATCCATGGACGGAGGTATGTTTGAAGAGGTCGATGCCTCTCTGCTCAGCTTGAGCACACATTTAGAAAGTTCTGCAGTTTTCTTGAGCACCGTTTGAAGTCTGTGTGCTTATTTTCATACCTTATAGTCCACAAACGAATAAGTGGCCCAACCTGAATGATGAGCTCTGGATAATAGCTTATGAAATGATGCTTAGATTTAAGCTCACGGCGTGGAAAGGCATGTTTTCTGGAATGCAAAGATTCTTCTATAAGGACTTTTAAATAGCATATCTGGTCCGCAGATATGGTTGGTGCACAAATCAGTGCTACATTTTCTCACAGTTGTAACACCGTTTGCCATAACTCCTTCTCAGCAGATGTAATCTTTTCTCCAATCAACACTGATAACAGTCTCAGTTGACCCCAGTTCTGCACTGCACGGCCACATAGTCTATCACTTCCTGGCATCACCTCACAAGGTCTGTCTTTTGCATCATTGCCTAAATATTTAAACAGATCAATTCTTTAATTCAGTTCATTGTCAGTCAACTGCTTGTCAACAGTGACAAGATGATCAATGCACAATGCAAGGTCATAAGAAACGATGCCTTCAATCATGGACAAGACAAGGAGGCAACCCAGGCTGACACACATGATACATTGACAGCTTGCTAAATCCAGAGTCAAATGCGATACCTCCACTATAAATAGAGTGTTCTTCAGCATTGTGAACGTGCTGTTGTATAACTCTGGAGTGCTAACATTAGCTCTGAACAAAAGATCTGCCTGAAATAAATCGTTGTAAATTTTGCAGAAGCGACCGGCAGAAATACTGCCACTGAAACTTTCAAGAAAACCTCCGATATTACGTGAGCCAAGTTTGTCTCCAGCAATGGCTTGCAGGATACCTTTGCATAGTTGTCCATCAGGTAACACTATGCCAATAGTCTCTAGTTCTTGAGGGTCTTTCAGCAAGCATCCCATCACCAGTTTCTGACCAAAATACTTGACATTTTGTTCTCTACACAAAAGAGATGCAAAAGTTGCATCTCGTCAATATTACTGGCAAGCTACTGCTCTTCCCTCTTTAATGTGCAATTTAAAATGGGAAAAGAAATTAGTCTAAAATGTTTCACATTCAGCATTGCAAAAGTCTACATGACATGCAAGGTCTACTGAAGGGCACACATGTAGAATTTGCACCATGGTACATTCCTTGTGACATCTATAAATATGTGATTTGAATGCTGCAACTTTTTGAATCTCTCTTTTACAATTTTGGATGCAGCACTGAAAAAGCAAGTTATGTACAGTATATTATGGTGAATTTGTACGTGCTTCACGTAGGCCACTGTTGTACTATACTGATGTCAGCAAACATGGTGACAATTTAATCCGATGAACTAGTCATTGTGCATGATTAATTCTCAGATAAAGAATTTAATCCATCAAAATAAAATACACAAATTATGTGCTCTGAAAAATAACATTGCAAGCCAGCAACACCTTTCAATATGAACCATTTTTAATGAGTAATCTATCAAATCAACCTTTATCATGCAAAACACAGCAAATATATAATACAATACTTTAAAACATACTACGCAGGTTTGTAGGTTCTACATACTTACACAAACTTCCAATCACATGGCACTGAAATTATGGGTCTGACCTACGTTGCAAAATTCGGAAATTAATAAGCAAGCTAATATTCACGAACACCAGTTAGCACGTTACAGCAACATATAATTTCAAATCAACAGCAGCCATAACTTTTGCAGAATTCGCTCTCTTGGGTTTGCTGAGACTTACCCTGAAATCGGGAATATATCTGATTCAGAAAGTTTAACTCAGAACAAAATCATATAGACTACACATAAAAATGCTTCAAATGCTTTTAAATCTTGCTTGCACAATGTTAGCTTTAGCGCTAATCCCTCAGCCAAAGGAAAGCCGGTGTTTGATGTATGACCTGAGCGGACTAGAATGATCGGTTGATCGGCTAACATTGAACAACGTTGGATTTCTATTGCAAAACACATGCTAATATAAACTGATATTTGTAAATAAAAAATTTTTTTTTTTAAGTCGTTGGCAAGTGACCATGGTATACGCGAGATAATAGCCTCGACGTGTAGGATACAATATCACCTGATAATGGACTCTACCGAGCAACCGTCCTCCGCATCGTCCATTATCAAGTGATATAGTACATCTCGTCGGGCATTATCCCTTGGACATTTAAGATGCTCTCTCATGTTTATTATGACACTATTAAACATGTTCCTGGCACAAATACAGTAATTTAGGGCGTTTAGTACCTGCAGCACACAAAAAGCTTCTGGTATAGAACTGACATAGCGGTCTCGGAGACGTATTTAATTATGCGTTTGCTTACATTGATCATTTAAACGTATGGTCTATGAACATTGCTGCTCTATTTTGAGTTTATGTGGACGTACAGCTGTCTCAGGTCACGTTCTGCAGGGCCTTCTCCAGTCTGCCATTAAGGGATTTCAGCTGTTTTTCAGTTCCCAGAACGCACTGTGCTTCCAGCAGTAACGCAGGAAGGCTGGAAACTCCGTACTGAGCAGGGAGGTACACATATCAGATAGCATATTTCAGTTAGTCAGCACTTAGGTCAGCTACAGCCAGATTAAAATGGAGCAAAGGACCACAGGTGTGGTAGACTGGGTTAGAGTGTTAAATTAGAACAGTACTGGAGCAGATAACCTCTGGATCCGTGTTTCTAAACTGGTGGGTCGAAGCTTCGGCTCCGTCAAAATTTAATAAAAAAAGGCCGAATTTCCGAATGTGCGGTTTATTTTTAAAAGGTGCATAAATTCACACCGTGACGCCCGCATTCCAGAATACAAAAGGCGTTACGTACGAAATGCTAGAGGTTGTGGGTTTGATTCTTGATGTGCGAAGTGCACTTCCATCGGAGGTGGAACCATATATGTCACAACTACCGATGCTCCGGATTATTTTTTTAAGGTGCGCCCCTGCAGTCTTTGTGGAGTAGTATATGCCGTAAAATAACTGTGCATATTTTGAACAGTACATAGACATTGTGAATTGCTGAACACATTGTTTTGTGAAATAAATGATAATGGTTCGGAATTGAAATTATGTGGGGTAGTGACTTAATGACCAAGAACAAACGTGGGTTCTGAGATTAGGCCAGTTGAGAAATACAGCTCTACATTCCAGTTAACCAAGCTCACCTGCTGGGGCTGGTCCAGGTGGGCATGCTTCAGGTAGCTTCTGTGCAGGTTCGCCAGCCCTGAGAGGAGGGCTGAGCCTTTTTGGAGGTCCTCCAGGCGCTGCTGCATTCTGGCCTTTTCTCTCTGCAGCTCTCGAACCTCCTTCTCTTTCCTGGGGAGGGACGAAAACGATTTAATGACCTGGGATTGCTTTACAATCACATGCCCCAATCAACCATAATCCCAAGTAACAGCTGTGGAGGAGCTGTACCAACGCCATCAACGTAGGCTTTTGTGTGAGACCAATCATACCAAATCTCTCTCACCTGATGGCCTCATTCTTGGCCTCCAGCAGCCTCTCTCTCTTCTTGTTGATGGTACTTGCCACCTAGGACATTGTAGATGCCATCAGTATGACCTCTGATTCCTGTATTGATTCCCTGTTATAATTGTTTATATACCCATCTCTGCTATTGTGTTAATATTGCTATCCGTGTCACCGCTATCATATTTTATGAAAGTTATAAACCATGATTATAACGAATAATGGTGTAAACATTGACTGTTAATGTTGCTCTTTTTATTGCTGCTGTTGTTATTTTTGCCAGTATTTTAATAAATATGTCCTTTGATGTTTTTTGTATGTTAATGACTAATATGTGGCTGTTGCCTTATCTTATAAGAAATTAATGAAACAAAAGGTCATATACTGTGCACGACAAATACATGATTTGACCTCTGCAGGACCTCTGGTGATTAAAAGCCCCATTGGTCCATAGACGGTCTTACCTTCCGTGTATCTCTCCGAAGGCAGTTCAGCTCCTTAGCTGCGGAAATCTGGACAAACGATCACGTCCACGCCGTACACATTACAGTAGGTAAGACAACACAAACAGCCAACCAGCTGTTGGCAAACATAAGCCCTTCCCCTGATCCCTGACCAAAAGTTGACCTCTGACTGACCTTTTCAGACAGTTGTTCCTGGACGGAATAAGAGAGGGCGTCTATCGCCTGACACACTTCCTTAGACTCCACGGCCTCGCTAGGAGAACAGCATCAGGTCAACATCGCAACATCCTTCCTCTTGGTCCAATCGAAATGTTACTCTGACTGACTCAGGAACTGTGATTATTCAAGCATGCGATAACCTTTCATAGATAGGTCAAATTGGGCAGCACTCCTCTCAGATCCATACAGGACGTTGCTCCCTTGAGAACTCCTATTGCAGGAGGTCTATACTAAGCTTTTACGCCCTGGTCAACATTACCCACCTGCACCACACCTACAGACACAGAGGTGGTATTGAGACTGACCTGTAGAGGGAGGTGAACTCTAGGAAATGTTCTAGGACCACATCGAGCTCACCAGGGTTCCTCACCCTCTGGAGCCGGCCCACTTTGGGTATGGCGCCTGCCGAGTCTGGGAGGGGCAAGACAGAATGAGCACAGCCAATGAGGAGGACGGGGGAGAGGTGAGGAAGTGGTGGAGCCCATGGATGAGGCAGAGTGGAAGAGAATAAAGAGGTACGTGAAGGTTACCAACATCTTACCGACTTCTGTTAGAACTGCTCCAATACTACTTATTTTTTGTCCCTGTTGTTTCAAGGGGATTTTGGTATATTTTATGGAAACATTTATTGTATTTGGGGGTTCTGCAAACTAACTACAGCACATTAGTCAACTGTTGTTTTTAAATTGTGCTATATAAACCAAAATGATTCATTGAAAGGCTGAATCTGAGTTCCTGGAATGGAGAGCTCTTGAAGTCTCTATAGGATGGTCCAACCAATAGGATCCCAGTAACAAATACCTGTAGTTCCTGATGATGACTTCCTCATCTTGTCTTGGAGGCTCTGCCTCTCACCAGGCGAATTCCTGTTGTTCAGTCCGTTGCCAGAGGACTTCCTGTTGCTCTCTTTCTCACTCATGGACTTCCTGTTGCTCTTTTTCTCACTAGATGACTTCCTGTTGCTCCCCTTCTCACTAGAGGACTTCCTCTTGCTTCTGTTCTCACTAATGGACTTCCTGTTGCTCTCTTTCTCACTAGAGGACTTCCTCTTGCTCCCCTTCTCACTAATGGACTTCCTGGTCTTGGCCCTCTTCTGAACAAGGTTCTGGGGGTGAGACAAACCAGACGGTCAGTCCACTACTGTCTCCAAATGGTCACTCACAGAGTTGTTCCTCCTGGATGGTCCTTTACCCAGTTGGGGTCCTCGTCGTTAGTAATGTCCTCAGGGGACAGAGAACGTCTCCGTCTCTTCTTCGTGGGGCTAGTCGAGCTGGGGGAGACAGTGGTGACGGCCTGCAGCTGAGAGACCATAGCCGGGTCTGCTGCTACTTCTACAGCCGCCTCCCCTGCTCCTTTCAGCCTCTTCTTCACAGGCCTGCCCAGCACAGAAAATGGTGGATCAACCACAATATTAGAAAGCTGCCTGACGGCGACCCTGTAAGTCTCCATCACATGTCTGGTCACCAATCACGCACATCAGTCAATCCAGCCTACCTGTCCTTGAGTCCCTGGCTCTTCCTCGCTGTCTTCCCAGGAACCAAGGCCTTGGCTGGGGATGCCTGGCTACTTTTACCCTTGGTCTGGGCCTTTCCTCGGCCAGACTGGGAGGCTTTTTTATGGGCCAAAACAGGGCCGCTCTGGTGAGGCTGCCGCTTTCCCTCCCCTCTTTGAGCCGTATCTTTCTTCACCGCTGCAAGACTCAGATCCTCCTCCAAGGCAGTGCTGTGCATGGGGTGTCCTAGGTCAACAGACGAAAGAAGGACTAGTCGGTCTAGTTGCTCACCAGCAACTTAGCAAGCCACCAAGACAGCTATTCAGTAACCCCTAGCCTCACCATAATCGTGGTTTTCGTGAAAGAAGCTGTCTTTGTCAATGGAAGACACGTTCAGGTACGAAGGGCTTCTTAAAGGCTGAGCCAGTCGGAAAGGGACAACAGGAAGAAACGAGTGAAAGGATGATACGATCAACTGGATCCATCTAGTAGTAATAGAAATGTCAAAAGCATTCCAAAACATTCACAAACCGTGTCCTTTTGTGGAGCGACTTTTGGCATCTTCGCTATTCTCTTTCTAGAGCTGTGAGGAGAAGATGTTAGTATAATACTATTCACTTTCATTAACCTACGTGGGATATTATATGGGATATTAATCTGCAAGTTCCGGTTTTTCGTTCTATCGATTGTAGAGTTGAACATGCTCTAGTAGCATGAACTTTATTAACATGCAAAGCTCGCCGTTAAATAACCAGCTAACGTTACTGCTAGCTTTATCACCTAAAGAACAACACAAGACCAGCTACGCTTGACAATTTGAAATACATGTTGTGATCATGAGCAATTAAATTGTTTTGCTACCTCATGGTATTGGCTGGTGATCGCCACCTTATTGTCACAATAGTAATATTATCCGTATCCGACGAAGTGATACATATACAGTCCGAACAAAATATAAACAGTGGCTAGCGTAATCTGTTTTCTCCCGCAAAAATATTCGAGCCTTCAACGGAACGCCCTACTATCCAAAAGGGGTACGCATAGGCTATTGTAACTGGAAATCTCTACTTTATTACAAACTGTATATCGGGTGCATCCTTGTATGTTGACGCTTTAACCAATTAAGTATATTTTCATGTATTCTGACGTTCGTTCAGCAACAAAGAACACTAGTGTCCTACTAAACATCGAAGACTACCCCCTTCAAATACTACTTTCCATCTGACTCGTACGGAAAGCGAAACAATCCAATCTTTGCTCATTAACCCAAAAGGTGTAAGTGTAAAATAATAACATAAATCATCCGTTTGAGTTTGTATTTATTTTAAGCCCATATGTCCCTGATAGAGTGAAAGACTAATTACAAATTATGAAACTAATTCACAGTACCACATTTTCGAATTTTATTCATTGAAAAACGGTGTTGAAATTGTACATTGCCATTTTGTAATTTAGATTTTCTGCACTACACATATTTGATTCAAACTTCAGCTATCCTTCATTAGAACCTTGACAAATAAATTAAACATATAGGTTACCTATGGCTAAAATCTCACGGTTGTATACCCTTTCATGATTTTGTGTAGAATTCTTAAAAGCATTACAAGTGTTCAGAATGCATCTGTCTATCCTTGGCCTTGGTTCCCATTCTTTAAAAGAACACATTTTCTTTCTTTTCTCCCTCCCTCCCTCCCTCATTCCTTCATGGATAACCACAATAATTATGTTGATGCCTCATCATGCATCAGTTTCAGAGATTATTATAATTCCGGTATGTGCCTACTGTAATCTGCATCACATACTGTTTAGCCTCAAGAACACTTCCCTGAACACATTAATTAACAATTGGGTCATGATCCCTGGCCTCATGGCTAAGCTCAGTGTTAAGACCTAGTAACTTTCTGGGTTTGGACCCTAGAACCACACTTTTACCAACAACTCCAGCTGCTCTTCCCATCTAAACTTCCATTAAACCACGATGGAGACACTAGCTAAGGTGTCACAGTAAGACTGAGTTATCATGGCTTAGGAGTGTCACAGTAAGACAAACTCAATACAAACTCTAAGGGAAAGGTGCATTTGGAGAAGTTCCTGTGACCAGCGGACATGTTTATAATTCTGTTTATAAATCGCAGGCCTCCATGTTGGTGGTTCTGTATTGGAGACCTAGAAAGACATGGTGTTGTCAAACAATCAGTCCGTAGTTACAGGACAACTCCACAGTGCCTCTTCCCTTTATAAATCCATTTTGTTTCCTCCTCCTCCTTTTCTACCTGCTTTCTTCCTCCCTACTCTCCCCTTCACTTCTCTACTTCCACCTCCTCCCGCTCCCCTTTGCACGCCTCCACCAGGTCACATCTGGTTCGCCAAATACAGCAGGTCGATCTGCTCTCGAAAGCAGTTCCTTAGCTCCATTCTCTTGGACTTCAGGGTGGGGGTGAGGAGGCCGTTCTGGACGGAGAACATCTCTGTGTGTATTGCAATGTCCTTCACCTACAACACACACCCACAGAGATGCACACTTTGATAACGCGTTGTATCAAACACATGTACAAGTGACATTGAACACGTGGTTTGTCGTGTCAATTTCAGACTGGCAGATAATCCATTGTTGTGTTGAATGATCCTACCTGTTCAAATGACTTAAGACCAATCTCTTTGCCCAGTTTCAACATGTCTTGCAAGATGGCCTCCTTCACTTCCTGTGGAAAACAAAGGAATGAAAAACACTGTGATGTGAGCAGGACACGCCCCATAGGTTAGGGATTATGGTTTAAGGTCCATGTAAGCAATGTTAAAGGGTCTTAGGTCAGGTTTAGTACCTTGCGGCTGCAGAGATCCAGGTACCCCTCTCCCTTCAGGCCCTTCTTCTTGGCCCAGACAGGCAGGAAATCGGGGTCGGGCACTACAACAGCAACCAAAAAGGCCTGCAGGCTGTCTCCATGGACAAACACTTGGGCAAGTGCGTTGGACTGGACGTACACGTTCTCTATCTTCTCTGGAGCAATGTATTCCCCCTGAGCAAGCTTAAAGATGTGCTTTTTTCTGTCCACTATCTTCAATGTGCCATTCTACACACACACAAAAACATGCACACACAGATATATCAGATTCATATTTAACAGTGTGGTTGAGGTGTGTTTCTGATGGTGGCGAGTCAGAAAGCAGGACTGACTGGTTGCCATTTCCCGATGTCTCCAGTGTGGACCCAGCCATCTGCGTCAATAGTCTCTTCAGTCTTCTCTGGGTCTTTCAGATAACCCTGGAACACATTGGGCCCTTTCACACACACCTGGACACACACACACACATTCACCCATTACGACATCTCAGATAATAGGATGCTGAGAAAGTACTATTGTATCAGCCAAGGAATACACTATCAGTCAAATGTTTGGACAACCCCTCTCATTCAAATAAATGGGACAATGCATCCCAACTTTTGACTGGTAGTGTACTTTGTTTCAGTATACCAGCCTGCCAGTGAACCAGCCTGCCATTGAACCAGCCAGCCAACGTGTCCCTCACCTCTCCTTCCCCGTTAACAGCCAGGTAGTTCATCTCTGCCACATCAACCAGCTTGATAGAGTTACAAGGAAGAGGAGCGCCAACATGTCCTGGACACACAAACATATAAGGCAACGTCTATGTGTACGTAAAATGTGTTTGTTTGTTTGTGTGTGTGTGTGTGTTACCTGCGGTCCAGTCTCCTGGCAGGGTCAGTGTGCAGCCAGCAGTACACTCCGTCTGACCGTATCCTTCATAAAACTGTGGAGAGAGACCAGGGCGTCAGGATCAGTCAGGCCAGAGGTACACACCCCAGCATGGTTAGAATTGTCTGACCTGGCAGCCGAGTGCAGCGCGCAGGAAGGAGAGGACGGTGGAGGACACAGGGGCAGCCCCAGTGATCATCATGCGCACGCGGCCACCAAGGATCGCCTGCAGGGGGAGACAGAGAAAAAGACGGGCTGTACAACTGGGAGAACACACCAGTTTTAGTAATACTGTCGCTACGGGGAGTCTGACGTTTTTGGGGTATGAAGGAAGGGCTCACCTGGACCTTACTGAAGATGAGGTGGTCCCATATGCTGTTTTTTCGGATAATGCCACGCTTTAGCTCCGCCTCCTTCCTCCGATAGGCGAAATCCAGCAGCCAACGCTTGAGAGATGTGTTAGCTTGACCATAGATCTACACACACACACACACACACAAATATCACAAGCAGAGCAGATACTGTTGATAACCTGCATCTACAAATCCAAAAAATAGCGTCACCAGTGTAGGGTCAGGTTTTAAGGGGCTGGGGTCAGGGTGAGGTCACCTTGTCAACCATCCTGTTGAGCAGCCGGGGCACCACAGGGAAAACCGTGGGCCGGAGGGTGGTCATGTCATCCATTAGGCCCCGGATGTCACCTTGGAAGAAGCCGATCCTCGCCCCGTGGACAAGCATTACACCCTGAAGACGGAAGGAAGGCGGGGCAGATCAATGTAACAGCAGTGTGGTAAAAGCAGAGGGAGGTAGCAGCAGAAAGAGGGCACAGCAGAGGGAGGTAACAGCAGTGAGGTAACAGCACAGGGAGGTAACAACAGTGAGGGAGCAGCGAAGGGTAGCCTGTGTCAGCAGTGGGAGGAAGGAGCAGGTGGATCAGAAACGTACCTGGACTACTCTCTCAAACATGTGAGCCAGGGGCAGGTAGGAGATGTGAACATCAGTGTGGTCTACTATGCAGATTGCCTAGAGAAGCAGCATCAGAACAAACACACAACGGACAACACAACGGACAACACGACACAAAACCCCACGGACATAGAAGAACACACAGGGGAGAGGAGGGATCGTTTTATCGTGTGTGTACCTCCACAACCCTCTCAAACATGTGGGCTAGAGGCAGGAAAGATAACAGCACATCCTCATGGCTGGTTTGGAGGGTAGACTGGAGGAGGAGAGGAAGAAAGGGTTGGGAAACGAGAAGGATGGATAGTGTCAGGATGTGGTATTGCAGGAGAAATTGTGAGTATAGAGAAAAGACCACAGCTTGGTGTTTCCTGATAAGAGCAGGAACTGTCAGTCGCAAAACAGCCAACCAGCCAGCCAGCCAGCAATCCACAGCAGCTGACATAGGTGTTGACAACATCCTTGTTTGCATGTTAACACATACCTGAGTGATCTTGATGAAGGCAGAGCAGTTGGCAACAAGATTTCCATGAGTCAACATAGCTCCCTTTGGGTTTCCTAAAGACGATAACGTAAATAAAAGGCTGGTCAGAAGTCTAGACACAGACCTGGCTCTCTCTGACACACACACTCATAAACACACACACCTGTGGTTCCGCTGGTGAAACAGATTACTGCCATGTCCTCAGGTCTGGGAGGCTGGGGATCAGAGACAAAAGGACAAGGGTTTAAACAAATCACAGCACAAGCACATCATCCAATCAGGACCGAGGGGGCGTGTTTACTGACCCGTGGCTGCTGGTGGTGGGCCCTGCCAATAACCTAGAAGACAAGAAACAAGTAAGGTATTAGGGATCACAGGAAGAGCCAGCAACAGCCCCTGCCTACAGTCCTCTACCCCAGTCTCAGATAACTTCCCCAGCCCAGGCTCCAGTCCCAGCCCCGGCCCCGGTCCCAGCCCCTGGCCCCGGCCCTGGCCCCAGCCCCAGTGCCGGCACCGGCCCCAGCCCCAGCCCCAGCCCCAGTCCCAGCTCCTCACCTCCATGTCTGCTAGGCTGAGAATCTGTATACCAGCCTCCAGGCCTTGGGAAACCAGATCTGTGTCCAGTCTCTCCATCAGGACAATATTTCTGACGCTGTGCTCCCTTCCTCTCATACACTCCAACACAAGAGATACTTTCTCTGGCACATCACACACGATAGTAGAGATGGAGGCTGTGCGCACACGCACACACACACACAAACAAACAAACACACGCCCAGTTGAATAGGAATTCATTAGATAACGAATAGACAGAAAGATGAGTTTAGAGCTTGTGGTCATTTGGCGGTGGCACCCTACCCTTGTCAATGATGTAGGTGATAGCCTCAGTGCCCAGAGTGTCATAGAGAGGGACAGACACCAGTGAGTAGGTGTAGCAGGCCAGCTCCGAGATGGTCCACTGAGAAAACCCACGTATGACTTGAAGAATCAAACTGGCGACACTTCAACTTAGGTTCAACTTTCAGTATTCATATAAACACGGGTTTGCATGTGTTTGTGCCTTCGTGTTTATGAGGTATTTCCATTTTATTAGGATTTTTGTCATGTCATTTATGGCACTTTGGTCAGTGTGGGTTGTTTTAAAAAGTGATTTTGAAATACATTTGTTGCTGTTTGTTGTTGTATCTGTACGAGTGCATCTGTGTGTCTATGTGTGTGTGTGCGTGTGTGTGTGTGTGTAAGATTACCTCTGGCCTGTTCTGGGAGAAGATGCCGACGTAGGGGTCAGAGGAGGCAGAGTGACCCATGTAGAGCAGCGCTGACCCCAACGCCTTGGCACGTGCCGCCACCTCGCCGTACGACAGCCAATCATACGGCTGCTCGTGCTTCCTGGAGCCCAGGCATGGCCCGTTGTCTGGGAGTTGAAAACACAATTCATACATACAGGGCCAATATACTAAAAACCACAAAGATGTTCAAAGGTCTCCAAACTGTTTTAGGAAAAGATAGGTTGGTTTTGATGATGGTTCTAATGGTTCTACTGGTTGGGATACTCACTAGATACCCGGACTCCTCTCAGGAAGAACTCGTACATCGTCTTGGCGTCCTCGTAATAATAAGTCATGAGACTGTCCACTAACACAGACTGCCGGGCAAATTCTTCGCCCTATTTGGACAAAACCTAAGTCACTTCAGCCCAACTTCTTGACAGGTATCAGAGATTTGTTGGCCTTTTTTTTGCCTTTATTTGCCAAAGACAGTAGAGACTGACAGGAAATGTAGAGAAGAGGAAAAGGGGAAGACATGCAGAAATGCCTGGACCCAAGAACTGCTCCGCTGTGACAGCCATCCTTGACACCAGCAGACAGGAACACACAGGGTTAAAACCCGACAGCGCAAACACACCTGTACCAGGGAAGACTGCATGCTGAGGTCACATGGAGGTTGGAGTGGGCGGGGCCTGGTGGCCAGCCAATAGGTGGTGAGGGCTGCCACGCCGGCCACGCCCACCAAAGTCCGGGTGGAGAGGCTCTTCAGGAAGCTGTGGACCTCCTCCAGCTCTGGCACGCGCAGCTGGTGGCCCAGCTCTAAGCCCAGCATCCTGGCTGTGTGGATGAAGACAGGGGGGGGGGTGAGAGCAGAGGGGGCTGGGGAACTGACTGGGTCAAGCGTGTGTGTGTGTGTGTGGGGGGGGGGGGGGTGATGGTCCTGGCAGGGGATGGGGGTGGGAAGGCGCTGGCACCAGAGAAGCTAAACACCGTCGCAAGAGAGGCTGTGGAGAAGAGAGAGAGGATTAGGGTTAACCTTAGCCAGCAGTTAACTGTAACTCCCAGTACACAACAAAACGTTGCTGTCCCTATCAATTTGACAATATCTCGTTCTGAGAAAAATAAGAGAGAAATAACAGAGATGTGAGCAATCAGTGGTTGCGGTGACCCCTCTACTGATAACGTACCAGCTAAGGGTAAAATAATCTCAGGGTCAGAGTGAGCTGAGCCAGGGTTACAGTGATCCAGGTGACCTCTGCTAAATAAACTGGCTTTCTAGTCTTTCTATTTTGCCGTTAATAACAGGGGTGCCAAGAGTCCCTCAAAGGAACAATGCTGTACTCTGAATTCTCAGGTCCTTCCCAGTTTATTTGTGCTTGTTTGTCCAGCGTGCGCGCCTTCTGCGTCGCCGTGTCAACTCAGATCCAAACGCAACCACTCTGGCCAGGATCCCTACTTTAACATCCGGCCACCCTGAGAGCCAAACAGGACATTTCCCTGGGACCTTGACCTGGAAACCAGAACTGTCTTCCCCCTCACAGCGCTCTTCTCTGTCCCCTGACCTACCTGGTAGAGCTCACCTGGAGATGAGCCTGGGGAGAGCCTTCCTAGAAACAGAACCAGGATAAACTTCTATAACCCTCTCTCCTCATCTTGCTAAATCAGAGGTCAGGGCATGTGATTGCACCAGAGCCAACTCTTTATCTCGCGATCCCCTACTCCCCGCCTTTATTTCACTTTTACAACTTTACCTCAAACCTCCATTCCAGTCCCTGACCCTAACATCCGACCTCCCTTCTCACCCAGCTCAAAACACGGCAGTGGGTCACTTCCTTCCAGCTGCAGATCTGAGGAGGAAGGCTGAATCACGTGATGCTGGCCCACAACGCGCTCATCATAACCTCTACGTGAACCTCAACCACCTTCTGTAGCGTACGTACCCCAACGCAAATCCTGAACTGAGTCAAAGCAGCGGAGAAGGAAGATTAGAGGCATGGTCTCCATCTTCTACACAACAGGTCACTGTCTAGAAGCCCTGATAAACCAGCCAGCAAACATCTTTCTAACTCAAAAGTTTCATTATTGGACCAGTAAACATCTGACTGCTTTCAGTCTACAGATTACGCACGTGTAGTCCAAAACAAAATATACTTGTACCACAAACACAGTAGACAAACACAAAAGTATTTACCAAATCCAAACCACTGTGAGCCAGAGATCCTCCTCAACACGTGTGTGTGTGTGTGTATCAATGGTCGCAGGTAGAAAAGCAGCAGGGCATTTAGATCCAGCAGACCTGCCTGACCTGCAACCTCCGCATCCAATCAAAAGTCGCACAGAACCACCCATGTGGAGCACCAAGGTCAGTCATTGGTCAGCAGACTGCAGTGTAAAAGTCTACTGCTGAGTTGAAGATGTCAGCAGACAGGTGGAGGGAGGTGGGGGGTATTGACAAATACCCTGATCAATCAGCCTGAAGCTGCTTAACTTGGGAGGTGATTACATTAGCTTCTACAATTCAATCACTGCTATCGGTGTCATAGATAGGAGGAGAGCTCTACTCCCACACACCCACCACAGTCATGCCGTATCGTCGCTAGCGTTAAAGTGCGCGTGTGTTATAACAGACAGACAGACATGGAGATCGTTTTATCAACAACCAATATTCCATCTGATGTATTTTACCACTCATTGACCTGCTCTGCATGACTGACTAGCCCGCTACACCAATCTTCCTATTCATCTCTCCGCCCACATCAAGATCTTCCGCCCCCTCTCCATCCCCCAGGACGCTGCAGCCTGCCTGGCTGTGTGCGATACCTAAAACACCATAAACAAGCGTTGCCATACGCATGTGTGTCAATGTGCGCGTGCTTGTACACATGTATACTTGTTTGCGTTGAGTCTGACAGTGTCACAGAAGCCAGGATTAGAGGGAAGTTTAAGAGAAAGCTGGGTAGGGCCGTCTTTCAGCATCCAATCAGAGAATTTCACCTTTCACCTCAAAACCTGCAGTCCGACGGGGCAGAAGCCCCCCTCTGCTGGGGGCTTTATAGATAATACCTCCAGGGTTGCAAGCTATACTAGCCTCCACTAACCCACTAGCCTATAGCCTGAAGAAGGCAAGATATCCACCTCTTTCTGAACCTTGCGCAAATTAAGGTACATAACAATTCATAGCGCTGAGTGCTACAAATTACTTTGGCTCAGTAGCTGGAAGTTTATCCATTTACAAGGCAACACACAATTACACAAAATAATGACAACACACCTACAAATATATACCTGCTATTCCTATAAGTAATACATAATTATTAATGCAATACAATTTAGTATGAAAGCTTGTGCCGTTTCATTCACAACAATCGCTCCAGTGACACCGGTGAAACATGTAGTAGTTCTATGAACATGTTATTAGGATATATCACTATAAATTTAAGCAGAGGAAACATATATTCAATATAAACTGAAATCAGAATATAAACAACAATTTCTAGGTTTGGACATTTGCAAAATTCCCACTAACCTGTACCGTGTGCAAGGGTTATAGACCATGCGTTTTGTGTAAGCTGAGGGTAGACTCCACACTGAAAATTTGTACATTAGACTGGTTGAGAGGTGTTTGGACTAATCAGAAAAGCTGTTACGTGTATGTGTTTCGAACCCTTTTGCAACGGCACTTTCTATTGGTAGACGTAACCAGAGTCTTATTTCTGTGAAACTATACGACGTACATAGTGTACTGTTCGAACTGAACTTCGACCGTCCAGGATCGTAATTATTATTCCTGCGGTCTGCAATGTGGACTGATTTGCCAATCTGTGGTTACATGCAAACATTTTTACATTTCTACATAAGTTACATTTTGTTACGTGTACTGCACTTGTAATACTTAGCCGATATGATGTTATGTATCTCTTAGTGAGGTATTCCACCCTAAAAGTAATCCTTTGTAGAAATAGGAAATACTTATAAAATAAACTTCACTGCAGTTCAGAAACAGAATTCGTTTTCTCTCAATTGAGTGTTTTTGACATTCTTTTTTGTACACTCATTGGTGTAAATATCGCAAATGGAGTGTGCTCTATTCTAAATCACATATATGACATCAAGTCTAGACCATGCTGCCATATCAACAACAGTAGGATACAATCAAACGTTCTAATCAGTAATGTGTTTGCTTATAAAACCATAGTTTCGGTCTGGTTTAGTCAAGCTTGTAACCCCATGCTAGTCTCGCTCAAGGTGTTTGGCACATAGAACCTTGGTAGGCTAAATAGCACCGGTAACCACGCCCCCGGTCCGCTGCGCCCGGTACCCATGCCTCGTATACTCATCATTCATTGCCGTTAGATAAGAGAAAGTCTGAGGACCGCGCCAGTCGTCATGTCCAGATCAAACCACACGTGTGCAGTTGCAGTCCTCGTTCTGTTCTTCTCGGGACCCTGTCTGGCAACTCACAAACTCCTAGTGTTCCTGATAGACGGATTTCGTTATGATTACTTGGACAACCTGCACATTTTGCCGGGATTCCGAGAGATTGTGGAGAACGGGGTGAAGGTGGATTACCTGACCCCGGACTTTCCCACTTTGTCGTACCCCAACTACTATTCTCTGATGACAGGTGCGTATTCCACCGCGCATATTGCCACATCAGTGAACAACGGTTTCCGCTTTACATTGATTACGCAGCACGGGGTAAACTTCCCAAACACTTCTTTAAAAAAACGTAGACTACTTGAGGTCGGAGTCATTGTGAAGTTGCTCCGCAGAGAGCAGTTATACAGGCAAACGGGTATTGAACTGTCGTGTAAACGGCAGTGAGTCATTTCTCTCAGATGACAGTTAAAGCTTGCCTAATAACTGCCAAGTTGACAGGGTTCCCAGAATGGATTTGATAAGCTGCGACCAAACTGTTGGAAAAGCCTGGTTTAAAGAAACAATGCAGAGGGAGAGAGAAGTAGAGAGCAAGAGAGAGGAAGAGAGACATGCATGCAGAGACAAGGATATCGGAGGGAGAGGAAAGACAGAGAAACCTGGATATTTCCGAGGGAGAGGGATGCAGAGCGCGGGTAGGGAGGCAGAATTCAGGGAGAAAGATGTAGAACGAGGTACAGTATCGACTAAGGATGAATAAGGCCATTGACAGACAGGAGCCTGGCACTGGGCTTGCCAGAGAAAGGACTGCAGCAGATCCTCTTTACAGGCTCTGCACATTGAAATCACCCCGCCTCTTCTCTCTCTCTCACACACACACACACACACACACACACACACACACACACACACACACCCCCACACACACACGCAAACCATACACATATCCACATGGATGGTGTTGGCACCCACACTGGCTTCATTGTTACCGAGACCACCGTGTTGCCTCTGTCAACTGCCGGCCAATCAGAGCCCAGAAGAGGAGCATGACTGTGATGGAGGGGTCAACAAAAGCGAGAGGGCTGGGGGAGTGATGAGTGGGAGACACAGGGGTTGCTTGGTTTCTGCATTGGGGTGGGGTAGGTTGAGTGACTGTTACAGATACGGTTGTTGAGCAGGGGATGTTGCAAGGGTAGGGAAGGTGGTTTAGATGAGATGCGTATGTTTGCTGACATAGTGACCAAGTGGGCCTATTGATGTAGGCCAGTTGTGGGGAACAGATGACGTGAGATGTACTGTATACCATGTCTTGACTGGAGCAAGAGGGCAAGTGAGCTAGGCAGGAGGGCAGGAGAGCAGGCATATTATCATCATATGTAAGCCCCAAATGCAACAGCTCCAGTTGCGCTCTGGGCTGGGCGGCAGGCAGCAGCACAGAGCTGATTTGCTGATTGAGGGTGTTTTTCTGGAACATTCTCCACAACAAAGCTGGGCTCAGGCTCCAAACCAAACAATGGCCCCTGTCACTCCCAGCTGAGACCAGGGCCAGATTGTAGTCATGCAGAAACGGACACATCAAAGCTGATCAAAACGTCTGTGGGGGAATGAATGCCTGAGGCCAGAAGAGTTTAGGAGAGGCTGGATACCAGGGTCTCAGTAGTCCTTGATGGCATGATGCCCCCTTCCAGTCCTGTGTAAACCTCAGCTTTCCCATGGAGAGCATGCTAACCTTGTCCAGCTGTGTGAGTGTATGTGTTGGGGGGGCAAACTCTCCCCCATGCTTGCCTCTGTCCTGCACGCCAAAGGAATATACATACAGTGAATCGCAGTCAAAACCAAGCCATAACTACTTCCCCCTGTCAAAAGAACATTTGTTAAAGGACACACATTGTTTAAGAGCGGTCGATCCAAGATTTCATGCATCGTTCGAAGGAATTTTCTATGTACGCCAGCTAAAATTGGGATCCAGCCAGGCCAGCTGTAATGAGCAAAAGAGGTTTTGGGTGGCGTGCTGAAAAAACCTATCCTGTTTCAGGAAAATGCAGGATGAAACATTGACAGAGATCTGTCTCCTACAAGAACCTTCAGTCCCAGTGAACATGCAGTTAACCCCTGTGTTGCTGAGGTCACAAGTATTAGTTATGTTTATATTCTCTGTGAAATTCCTGAATATTACACATGGCTAGTTGGAGCTTTAACAGAGTTCTGTGGGTATTTGTTCGGCCACTGTGCTGGCAGCATCTTTGGGCAGTCCTCCTGTTGTAAATAGCTGTGTTTTACTGCACGTGTATAAACGACATATAGTACAACTCCTAGAAATGCTAGCAACACAAAGCACATCATGCTGCTTTCTGGTATGTAATGTGCTACATAATGAATAAAAGTGTAAATTGAAGTTTGGTTTCATTTCTGAGACAGCAGGGAGAAAAGCATCTTTGGGTTGTAAGAAAAGTGCTATATAAATGAGAATAATTATTACGTAAGGTCATAATGTCTCTTTAACCACCGCAACAACTTGAGACTGAGGATCACCGGGATGTACGACCGCACCCCCCACCTTTCAGTAAGAATGTGGTTTCTTTTGGAGCAATGTGGTTTTGTTTCAATGTGTACAGCTGTACATGATTGAAATAACAAGAAAAGCCACTTGAACGTCTAGTCCCCCACCTCCTTTCAACTAGGGCAGCTCAAAGTCTACAGCCTTCACACGATTCACCTCTAAACATATACCAGGGCTGCCATGTTCTTTTGAATCAAACTTAACTCTGTGTGTGTGGGGCGGTTTATGTGGGTGGGCATTTCTGTGTGAACGTCAATGTCCTTGTGTGTGTGTGTGTGTGTGTGTGTGTGCGTGTGTGCGCGCGCAGGGCGGTACTGTGAGATGCACCAGATGACAGGGAACTACATGTGGGACAAGGCGTCGCAGAAGGAGTTCCTGATCGGCACCAACCCAGACAGCCGGCTGCCTCTGTGGTGGGACGGCTCCGAGCCCCTCTGGGTCACCATGCAGAAGCTGCACAAGAGGGTCTACATGTACTTCTGGCCAGGTAGGTCTCCAAGACAGCTGAGAGGGATGATTACATTCACAAATGTGTAAATATCAAAGAGTAAATATACGCTTTCTTTGAGGAGTGCTACTCCCACAGGCCGGCTCGGACCTGCTCAAGCCTGTAGCCTTTGGCTCTTGGTTGGGACAGTTGTCAGCTGGTTCTAAAAGCCTCATCAGTCTTATGGCTTTGCGGTTCTAACTGCAGTACAGTTGCCTGGTTTGAACCGACTGGTACAGAAAGAGTGCTGTGGTACCGACTGCACTCTGTTCTGCCTGGTCATCAGGTTGCGAGGTGGAGATTCTAGGGGTGCGGTCGTCACACTGCGAGGAGTACGTCTACAACCCTTCCGAGAAGAACCTCACGGACTCCATGGAGAACGCCCTTAATGCTCTGCAGTAAGACCCCTTGGGTACTTCACCAGTTCTCTAAGAGAACCTCGAAAATGTCCTCACCGTTCTGTGGGATTGTATTTATTTACAGAAGAGGGCAGGCAGACATGGCTGCCATTTACTATGAGAAGATTGATGTTGAGGGGCATCACTATGGGCCAACTTCCAACGAGGTGAAGACAGCTGTTGGGAGACTCGACTCAGCCTTCCAGATACTCAACCAGAAGATCAAGGTAACATGGATCAGACTCTTAACTAACCCTGAACTCCTCAACCTGAACTCTGAATTTGAAGCCTTCCTGTCAGAAGGAAACAAAAAGAAGGTTCCTGTTGATAGGAACGTTCAAAACAAGCCAACAAAGTAGGTCAGATTAAGGAGGGAAACTAGGAGTACGAATGATCAGGCAGTTACTTCTTGTGTGTTCTGGTGCCCACAGCATGTGGTGACCGCAGTGTTCTGACGTGTTCCAGGAGAAGAACATGCGAGAAGTTCTGAACGTGGTCATGTTCTCGGACCATGGCATGACGGACATCGAGTGGATGGAGAAGGTGATCGAGTTGGACCGCTACATCAACATGACAGATGTGGTCAAGATGATGGATCGTGGCCCTGTGGTCAGCCTGTGGCCCAAACCAAGCTGCTTTGATACGGTGAGGCCAAGTGTCACCAGCCAGACAGTCAGTTGTCACTCAGCTCAGCATGTCGTTTATTCCCAAATCTACTGACTGCTGTCAGATGTACCATGCTTTGAAGGGCGTAGCCAACATGAAGGTGTATCGGAAGGAGGAGATTCCAGATCGGTTTCACTATCGGGGAGGAAGGTTTGTCTCCACTCTGACTCTGGTGGCTGCTCCTGGCTGGTTCATCACTGAGGTGAGAAAGCACAGGTCAGCTTATTACTACCATTGGAAGTCAGACTTTGGGTTGAATCCAATTTGCTAATACTGTCTGATACTGCCTTGTCATTGTTCTTTGACCGAGGTGTGACTCTAACCCATGTCTTCCATGTTACTAGAATAAGGCCAAACTTCCCTTCTGGAGAAACAGCACTGCTGGGGAGGCAGAGGGCTGGCAGCATGGTTGGCATGGTTACGACAATGAGTTTGTGGAAATGAGGGGCTTCTTTCTGGCGCAGGGGCCAGGTATTTACAAGTCTATCAAAAGCAGCAGAACATTTACCTGTGGTAGATAAAGACAAACCCGGCCAATAAGTAACAGAGTGACTGACAATGCTGCGTTCACCTAGTTGTACCTAGTTGTACATTGGCTTTGTTTATACCATTTTGTAAATCAGTAATGAACACAAGGAACCTTGTAATCAGTCTACGTGGTAAACCCAACTCAGCCTTGTCCTTCACTAATCCCCCAATTACATATTAAACATCAGGGATAGTTAATAGGAAGTTATTCAAACGGTTAAGTTGTTCTCATACAACGTGGTGCATGTTCCCATGTGTTACCTTGCGTGTTCCATCAGATTTCAAGCGGAACGTGCAAGCTGCCCCCATCCGAGCGGTGGACGTTTACCAGCTGCTGTGTCGGACCCTGGGCATCCCGCCTCAACCCAATAACGGGTCCTGGCACCGGGTAGAGTACTTGCTGAGCGGGGCGGCCCAGATCTCGACCCTCTGGAGGTGGGAGATCCTCTTGCTGGGCCTTCTACTGTCGACGCAGGGCTAGAATCTAAGAACCCCCTTGATTGGACCCCGGTTGAAACCACAGGCTTGGACTTGCTTTCTCTTCAAAGTTCTATCGCTTCCTTTGTTGTGTTGAATCCTTGCTTGCTGCACCAGTTCCTTTGTAGCCAGGGAAGCCTCAACTGGATGTTTGGATCAAACGATGACTTTCTAGCGATGATGACGTGGGCCTCTCGGTTTTGGCCTCCTTGTCAGCGATGATGCCGATGCAGCGACACGTGCGTTTGTTTTGTACTCGATCATCGTGGCCTTTTGACTTGGATGAAGGCATGATGTCTGTGAAGTTTGTACTCATTTGATTTGTCAATAAATAATAACCCAAATCATGGTTCAGACACAACATAATGAAGCTTCCAATCACGACTATAACAGAGGGTGATCTCTGAGTCTGTGAAAATAAGCAAGCAGAACAGGAGTTCTTGCCTTTTAGATATGGAGTCTAGACAGGTTGTTACAGAGTGAAGGGATCCAATTGATCTTTTTTCCAATCAAGGTGGACAACATATCGTGGAGGCACACTTCCCTCTAGTGACAACTGATGAGTACAGCAACACAGGCACGGGATACCAGTCGATCCACTTTCTGCCCTAAAGGGACATTTTCACACTGTATTATTGATCTACTTTTAGTCCTATCAGAATCAATAGTCCCTGGATCTAATGTCAGTGTTACAGTTAACAAAACTAGTGCACTGGACTTGAAGTTCTAGCATTTTAGTACAACTTGAAGCATTTGTAGGACCTGTCTTTATCCATGACAGTCCAGACACGTGTAACCAAACATGTTATTTTATTATCTTAAAAAGTACATCACCCATGAAGGGTATATCACATCCACTACAACAACAGGAAACACCAGTACTACACAAGTAGGGACCCTTAGATATTATGGACATAAAAAATCCCTCTTATTGTTTACATTATTTTACTAGGCATGACAGATAAACATCATTTACAGTATGACATACCGTCACAATTAGAAACAATGTTATTGAACTCCATTATAAATCCGCAGTGTTTAGGGAAGACATATCATGGACTGTCAGCATCTTATATGAAATATGTTCAATATAAACAGGCTCCTACTGCCACCAGACACCAGGCTTCTGTCTGGGGGACCGACCCCACACTCTTATGGAAAACGGGGGCTCCCCAGAGCCATAAACCGTGGTCTCTGTGGGAGAACCCTCTGGAGAACGCGTCAGGAACCCCTTTATGGTTCCGGGTAGAGCTTTGAATTCTTGATTTCTTTCTGTCTTCATCCAACAGTGGTTCTAGTTAGAATCATTTCACCAATAACAGGGCTCTACCGGGAACCCAAAGATTTGTTTTCTGACTCCGAGGGTTTCCCCACAGACGACAACAGAAGATGGTTGTTTCCTAAGAGTGTCGAACGGCCCAGGAGAAAGCTTCTGTCTGTCAGTGCAAATGGGAGGAGGAGAGGAGAGGAGGGGAATGAGAGGTCCGCCTGGTGGGACGCAGGGGCCGGACTCTTATCGTGGCTCTACCCGCCACAGCCCGGCTAGTGGTAGCAGTCCAACTGTAGTGGTTGTTGTGGTAACAGGAGTACACGAGAAAGAGAGAGAGATAGAGAGAGAGAAAGAGAGCTGTGGGGCGCCGATGTACCGTGAAAACATGCTGTGCTGTGATTGGTCGTCTACGGACCTACGATATTAGTACCACCATTAGAACGGAGGAGGAGGAGAAGGAATAAATGGATTCAGGTCCAGGCTCTTAGATACAGTGATCGGCCACCTGCCACAGGCCTGATTCATCAGCAGGGTTCCCCTTACAGGAGCTTCGCCTGGGCTTGTCTGACCCTGGCCCTCTAACACTGACCTGGGACCTGTGTCTGAGAACCTGGTCGCTGCAGTAGCACACAAATAACGTCCACTGGACTCTAGCACTTTGACATGGTGTGTGTGTAAGAGAGAGAGAGGGATAGATAGGTAGAAAAAAAGATTTTTTGAGCATTTAATATGTGTGTGTGTGTGTGTGTGTGTGTGTGAGCGAGTGTGTTTACATTGACATTCACAGGAAAGAGGCTGATGACAGTGTACTAGTTAGAGGACATAGCTAGTGTTTTTGCTGCTGTGGAGGTAGTTTCGAAGAGACTATGAGACCACACAGGGTTAATATGGAGCTCCAGGTCAGGGACTTGTCTTTTCCCCTGCCTGTCTGTCTGCGTGTGTGGGAGTTTGTGTGTGTTTCAGGTCAGGGGAAGAGAGGGAGGGGGGGAGGGGTAGGTTCCAGGTCCAACCCTGCTCCGGATGACAGGAATGTACGAGGCGGGATAGCACCAGGTCTGACTAACCCTAACCCGGACTGCCTGTTTGCCTGTCTCACGGCTGAGCTACTGTACACTCTATATTTACAACCCAACAGCACCCCACCCCCTCCCCTCTTGTGCTCACACCTGCCCCCAATGTAAACATCTGTCTTCCTTCAGGGCCCAGGTCTGCTGTGGTCAGTGGTCCATCCCCGGTCCTGTCAAAAGTCATGATCTGATCCCCAAAGTGTGGCACGGCCTCCTGGCTGCCAGCTGCATCGTGCCATGCCTGCTAGACGCTAGCAAGCTAGAGCTGCGGGGACGCCATCAGACCAGGGAGGGAGGGGCGAGGGAGCAGCGCGTGACCTGAGATTATCGCGTGATCAATCTGACACGGATAAAATGACCAGCGGGATGGGACTTAGTAGGACGATCCCAGGTGAGTCGGTGAAACCAGGGGAGGCTGGGGGGGGGGGAAACGAGGCGTGGCTGACGGGCCAGGCAGGAATGGGGCTGAATGGAGTGAGGGTCTCTGGAACACGTGGAGCCAGTCAGCTGGAACAGTCCTCTCCCTCCCCTGCCCCTGGCCCCGCCCCGGGTCACACGCTAGTGATGGAGGCCAGGCAGTTGGGGGGCTTCGGGAGTTTCTCCGGCTGGGAGCTGGGGGGCTCCGGAATGGTCCGGAAGGTAAAGGGGGGGCCGTTGCCCGTGGCGAGGCCCAGGTGCCCGGGGCTCAGGGCTAGGTTCTGGCGGCGGTTGCTCTCTACAATGCTGGAGGTGTTGGACGCTAGACTTTCCCTTGTTCTGCGCAGACGAAAGGAGAGAAGGGAAAGAGAGGGAAAACCAACATTTTAGACAGAGATTACACATATATTGTGAAATCCAAAAGACCCAACCTGACAGTCGGTGTCAGCCCTAAAAAGCACAGTTAAGTTCAAGTACCGCCCTCTGTTGATTTGGTCTGACTTACTTTTTGATCAATACCACGCAGATTTAGGCTTGTGGCCAATATTAAAAGTTGATTACACGTCAGTGAGCACAGGTCCTAACTAGATGAAACAGACATTTAATTTGTGCACCAAAATGGTTTATAGAACAAACTGCCCTAGTTTCCTCAGGAAATAACAAGAGTAACTCCACATCTGGGGAAAGTTAAAGTATCCTGTGGCAGCAGGCTAGACAGACATGGGATTTTAATGAAGGACTTCCAGTTAAGATACATTCACTGCTCTATACATGCACGCATCCTACGCACAAACGCGCAGAGCTAACACAGTTCCACACACACTCACCGCGGGGAGTTGAAACCGCTGTCCACGGTGACGCTGCTGCTGTCCATGCTATCCAGCCGGGCCGAGTGAGCCGACTGTTGGCTCTGCCCGGGGTCGTTCTCCTTGGGGCAGGGGAAGGTCAGATTCCTCTCGAACCTCCTCTGGAGGTCCCGCTCCTTCTCTCTCTCCAGCAGCCACTGCATGGTGCCGCCTCCCCCGCCCCCTCCTCCGCCACCCCCGCCGCCCCCTTCCGCTGCCTTCTCCTCAGGCCCCGCCCTCTTGGCGGCGGTGTCCTCCAGCTCGTCGTCGTCTGACACGTTGTAGTAGTCGAAGGAGGCCTCTGCGCCGCCTGGGGCCCCCGGCTCAAGGCCTGGGGGCCCGGAGGAGGGGGGGCCGGACAGAGCCAGCAGGGGTCCTGGGGGGTCGAAGCCCTCCTGGCTGTCCAGCACCTCTGCGGAGGACAGGACCGGGGTGCTCCTCAGGGTACCAGGCTTGGAGGAGTAGCTAGCCTCCCCGTAGCCGCCAGGAAGGGCGTTTGGGGGCGGCTTGAAAAGCGTGTCTTTACTAAAGATCTCCTTCCTCTTGTCAATGCTCCCCGAGCCGGAGGCGTGGTGCGTGGGGCCACGCCCATTGGATAGAGGCTCCGCCCCTGGTCCGGCCAGCCCCCCCAGCCCGCCGTTCTGACCCTTAACCTCCTCCTTGTACTCCGGGGGGTGTGGCGTCTGTCTGTCGGCCCCGCCAAGCTTCCCTCCTCCCAGGGTGTCGTGGCTGGGCTTTCCCAGGGTGCCTAGCGGGCTGGGCACAGTCAGTACAGCCTCGCTGGAGGCAGAGCAGTGGAAGTAGTCATCCTGTGAGGCGGCAGCGGAGGAGGAGGCGGGCGGGGGCTTGGGGGAATACGCCTTCATCTCGCCGTATGCAGGGAGACTGTCCCGGCTCTTGCTCTTCTCCAGGCTCCGCCCTCCTCCGTCCTCGCCTGCTAGCTTGGCGGCAGGGGGTGTGGCCCGGGCATAGTGGGCGGTCTGGGCGGAGGCTCGCAGCGTGCCGTCATCTGTGTAGTAACGGCTGCGCTCCTCCAGGCTGCGCTCGTAGTAATCAGGAGGCCCCATCAGCCCCTGGCCCAGAGGGCCTTTGGAATTGTCCATGGAGCGCGAGCGTTCCTTGGCCTTGCTGTCCGAGCGCTCGGTGCGAGACTTCCTCTCCTGGGTGTGGGAGTGGCTGCGGTGTACCTTGGAGTGGGAGGGCCCATGCGACGGCTCAGGGAAGGGCATCTCTGTCCGTCGCTTGGCCAGCTCCCCTGACACGTCCCACTCAGGCGTGACGGGCAGGTGTGCCGCGTCCAGGATGTTGGGGTTGCTGTGCGCCAGGTGGTGGCGATGCCGGCTGCGCTCCATGGAGAAGGCATGTTCGCGCGGCGAGCGTGCCAGCGAGGAGCTGTAGTGGCGGTAGTCCCTCTCGGCCAGGTCCAGGTTGGAGCCCTCGGAGGGTTCCCCGCGGGAGGCGCGGGTCTTGCTGTGGGAGCGCGATGGCTTGGCCTGGGGCTTCCGGTGGCCGCGGCTCCGCCGGCTGCGGGCGCTATGCTGGGCCGAGCTGGCCTTGCTCCGCTGGACACGCTCTTCCTCCAGGCGCTTCATGACGGCCGTGTGGCGAGCGACGTTTTCCACCGTCAGGTCTGGATTGATGCGCCGGATGATTTCCATCTCCACGTCTCGAGGCACCGTGCTAGGGGTGTCCTCGTCGCGCAGTGGCCACTCCTCCGGGGGGAACTGGGCAGAGAAGGTGGCCAGCTGCTTGGTCTTATCCTTCTTGAAGCTCAAGCGGAACAACTTGAGACCGAACTTCCGGGCCTGCTTGGCGTCGCCGCCTCCGCCTCCCCCGCCCTCGCGATCCCGGTGCTTGGTGAGCGTGTCGCTCTTGAAGGGGAAGCTGAGGGTACTCCGGCTCTTCTCCGTGGGGACAGCGGGGGCCGGAGGCTGGGTCGGGGGTGAGTGCGGGGAGTGGGGGGAGGGGTAGGCCTCGCGGTGGTCCTTGGGCGAACGTCGCTGCAGCGTGGTGTGGTGGCTGGGGGGGTCGTCACGGTAACTGTTGTACGAGTCCCCGTGGGCTTTGGGGTGTGGCCTGTCTCGGACCCCGCCCGAAGTGGAGGGGGTGATGGTGCCGGATAGCGGCGACGTACACTGAGTCTGCTGCTGCTGGTGCTGCTGGTGCTGCTGCTGCGTCTGGCGCTCGGCGCCCCGCTCGTCCAAGTGGTACCACTTGCTGCTGGTCCTGATGAGCGAGGGCGTGATAAAGTAGGTCTGCGGCGTCACAATGAAATATCCCTCCGCCGTCGGGTAGATCTTCCTCTCACGGACCAGCATGCTCAGCGTGTGGTGAAGCACCTCCGCCGTCGGCGTGGGAACACCTGCAGGCGGGAATGAACAGACCAGGAAGTGAGAGAAGCGGAAAACGTCTCTGCTCACCAGGAGCTTAGAGAGACCAAAGCACGTCCAGGAGAGAGCAGAGAGACCATAACATCACACAGACGGACAGACGGAGAGAGACCATTAGTCATCATAAACCGGCCCGACAGAACCTTACTGATAATCATTCTGAGCTACTTTTAGCATGGAACGCCTGTGTGATTCGCGTGAAATTACTTTTTTGAAACAGTTTTTTTCTGCCTGTATTTCTGAATGAATCACAGAGTACTGTTGTTGTGTTCATGTCAGATCAAGCCAGGGTCTTCAGCCCAATTTGATGCATTGGGGTGAAGACCCTGCATGTTCTCCTGAGAGCTCCGCTGCTCTCCCCTCCTGGAGCTCTCTCTCTGGAGGTACCACTGCACAGTCCCCAGCCCTGGTCTGAGGCCAGGTGTGTCCTTATGATATAAATATCCCTGGACATCTACGAGTGAGTGGAGCCAGTAATTCAACTCTATATGGCTTCTCAATACATCAAAAGAAGAAAAGAACAGCTAAACGTCAATATTTGCACAGAATTGAGCGTTTGGTGATTCGTTGTCTCACTGGTAACAATACACATGTTGCTGGATACTGGGCAAGGTTCCTACAGTGCGTCTACATGGCCATATATGAGGGGAGGGGGACTTTGGGGTTAGTGACTAATACAGAATTCATTCTCTCTCGTACCAAACCCAACTTGGCAGCTGGCCTCTACTGATGCCGCCCAAGTCAGACAATATTACACAACACACAAGACCTGCTGTGAGTCAGGACCTGCTGTGCTGCTCTAACAAACACACACACACACACACACAGAGAGCTGTACAGAGCTAGTCCCCAAGCTAAATCACACTGTCTTCCTATCAACCAGCACAGAGTTATAGTCGTAATTCCAGTATCTGACAGATATAGATGACAACATCGTTACTGTGCATCAATCTTGGCTAATAACTATACGGTGGCCAGGGTATCGTGTCTTACTATAGCCGTTATCTCTTCCGACTGGTGAGCTGTGGAAAGCATGTGATCGCGATGCCAGACAGGAAGATCAATGCCGAAACGTGTGTGTACATACACACACACACACGCAGAAACACACACATGCCGACGCATGCACAGACAGTCAGAAACACACACGTGCATAGACAGTCAGAAACACACACACGCACAGACAGTCAGAAACACACACACGCACAGACAGTCAGAAACACACACGCGCACAGACAGTCAGAAACACACACGCGCACAGACAGTCACTCTCTAAACCCCCCTCCCTGCCAGTCAGAGTGCTGGTGGTATTACTGAGCGTTACATCATGGTGCCCTCTCAGCCTGGCCGGCATGATGCAATTCTGCCAGACTAAAACACACATACACACAAACGCACACATATATACACACACACACACACACCAGACACACCAGATGCTCATCGACACCTCTTGTCCACACTCGACACTTCTTACTCCACGCAGCATACTACACACAAACAACACAGGACTCTTCCCCCCCCCCGTTGACTGTGACCCCAGCAGGACCCCCCCCCCCACGCCCCCCCGTCCTCATCCCAGAGTGACTCTCTCAGGGAGGGGACAACACTGTCTGTGCTGCACAGAACAGGCCAGACAAACACATCCAAACGCTCATTACGATCCCACAAACGGCCTTTCAGATAGGCAGGCAAGATGCACACGCCATTCTGGTGAGCGTTGGAGACAGTGAGAAAGCCCGACTGTCTGGGCTTGCCTGCCATTACATCATGTGGATCGGGGAGCCGCGCAGACGTGATGCAAGTCACCTCGCCGACTCTGAAGACCAGAGGAGAAGGGGGATGCCCTGCCTTGAAAGCCCTGTCTGACGGCAAACCTGCGTCTGTCTGGGTGTCGTGACAACAACCACTCAGCTCGTCCCTTTCCCCTGGTGTGGGGAGGAGAGGGTGACCTCTCTGAGGGCTGGGGGAAAAGCTGTCTACTCAGCACTGAGCCGGGGAGGGGACCTGATTGGACAGCCGGGAAGGGGAGAAATTGGATTGGACAATGGAGAAGGAGGCAGATGGGGAGGGTTTCTGTTTATCTAATAAAGGGGTAGGTCATCTGAAATACAAACACGGTTCTGTTTTTTTCCCCTCTCCTGACAAGCAAAAGACTGGTCTCTCTGGAACATGAAGACCTTACCCTGGGACCAAGCAATGGAAAAGAAGATTGGAGGGGGAGAGAGGAGGGAGTACTGAGGGTGAAGGTGGGAAGGGAGTAAGGAGAGGGAGGGAGGGATAGAGGTTGCAAGATGGAGCAGTGAAACAGACAGCGATAAAGAGAAGGACGCAAAGAGGGGAGAGAGGAAAGGTGGGGAGGTGAGGGATGATGGGGTGGTATGGTGGGTATGAGAGGCAGAGACGGGAAGAAGGGAGGAGAGGCAGAAAGGACAAACGGAGAGGGAAGGGAGGGGGAGTCTCTGTTTGGGCAGGCGAGGAGGGAAATAACAGGTGAGGTAAGAGAGAGAAAAGAGGAGGAGAAGCGGAAAGAGAGGGAGAGAAAGACGGAAAGGGTGGAGACGGAGAAAAAGGGAGGAAGAGAGAGAGGGGGGGTCAGAGATGAAGAGGAAGAGAGAGACAGATGGAGGGAAAGATAGATGGAGGGAGAGTGGTTCGCTGCACAGTTAGGAACGGCCAGGAGGAGAAGACCCTCTGTCACTCTGAGACAAGCTGCCATGTGCAGAAACTTAACAAAGGAAATCTAATCAAGTGTTGCTGCGTTGTCACATGCTGACCACTGGCACACCGTCCAGAATAGACCCTCCACTTTCAACACCATAGCAACCCCTGCAGACCAGCTGACCTGTGTGATATTACTCCAGCTACTCGACTGGAACTTCCCGCCTCAGCACTTTCCACACGACGGACAGACAGGCAAAAGACAGAGCACACACGATCAATACTAAACACACTATACCACAATAGATCGAAAGATAGTTGGAGGGAGAGACAAAATAGAAAGAGTGAAAAACAGAGAACACAAATAAATGAGAGAGAGCGACCGAGAGAGAGACAAAGCGAGAGAGAGATTCAGACTTGGCCGTGTCATGGTGAGTTTCGGATACCTGGGAAACATGTTGCCAGGTGCTCTGTGAGGGCCTCCTGTGTGACAGGCTTGTGGGCGGAGTTCATGGCGGAGATGGCCAAACACAGGACCTCCCCCAGAGGAATGAACTGGGATTGGCTGATGGGCGACATGCTGATAGGAGACACATCACCTGGAGCAGGGAGACAAATACAGCAAGGTTAGACAGCAGGCTACGCCAGGCTATGTAAACATTACACTGCATTGTATTGGAATAACAGAGCCAAGCCAGGCAAGACCAGACCAAATTGCTACTTTGTCTCAAACCTGTTTTGCGCCATAGGCACCCAACCTTAAATCCACCCAGCTATGAAGAATCAGCCAGCTTGCAGGAAAAAAACAACTAGGCTAGTTTTCAAAATATCTTCCCAATTGTCTCTAGCCGCTAACTCCAACGAAGATTCATTGAGTTTGACGCAGTCCTCTTGGCTTCAAAGTCAAAGATCTGCCCTTGGTTTTGCTACCAAAAGCAAGCTTCCTCAACGGAATCTCAAAGAGCACCTTCTACACATCCACCAAAAAGCCGCCAGCCTGCTAGGCGATGTTCAGAGAAGAGCGGGTACCTCTGTGTTGCTAGCTAGCACATGGTGAGGTTTGGTTCCCGTGCGCCCTGGACCATGCCGACTGAGGCAGCACACGACCTGTGAGAGTGAACCCGCTGTCCTGTCAGGGTGAGGATAAGCAGATTAACCCGAACAGAACCCTGGCAAAGGTAAATACACACACTCCCGCACACACTTACCCTGCCCTGTATCCATGGAGATAGAAGAACGCTAAACAAGGTAAGCCTGTATCCAGGTGCTGCAATAGTTAAGAGCAGGAGGCTAACTCCCCCATGACATCATCATCCTGATCATCACATGGCAGGTAGCCTTATGGGGTTATAGACACCTCCTTCTCAAGGCTCCTCCTCTCGCTCCTCACCTCCACCTTCCCTCCTCATCACCTCCACCTTAACTCCTACTTTCTCCTCTTCTCATGTTCTCACGACATCCTCCCTCTCTTCCTCTCTTCCCCTCCACACTACAAAAAAGTGTTTTCAAACTTGAACACAAAACAGGCCCTCGTGTTTTCCCCCTCATTCTAGTATGATATAGTTGATACAGTATATCCTCTCTCCCTTCCTCCCCTCCTCCTCCCACACCTGCTCGGCTAACAGGTGTGCTCCCCCAGTGAGATCCACACATTCTCTGGCAGGAACAGGACCAGTCTGCAGACCAGCAGAGGACCACAGTCCAGACAGCTGCCATGGGCCACCACTTCTGTTCTCTCCCAAACTCCCACACACACACGCACGCACACACGAACGTGCACGCACACACACACACACACACACACACACACACACACACACACAGACCACGGTATACAAATACAGCACACCGCTACAAATATCCTTGACGTCATTTTCAGCTTCCGTCGAATGATGGAATAAAGATAAATAACTGATAATGACTGTTTCACTTTTGACAACCCACTGTTTTTATGTTAGTTGAACTTCCATTTCCAGGCTTCCACATTATTCACAGTCCTGACACCAGCACCACACACAAACGCACACGCATTAGCACAATGGACCGAAAGTCTGGATACGAACTGGCAGACATGGTTTGCAGACAGACAGACTGACTGGCTGGCTGCTGGACAGACAACAAGCTCGACCAGACCTGCTAGCAGACAGACAGACAGACAGACAGACGGAAGAGAACGGATCTGAGCAGTCTGACTGCTGCTTCAGAGAACCTGGCCTCCATCTTCTCCATCTTGCTGAGCGGGAGGGGGAGGAGGAAGTGACCTCATTCCCATTTACCCAGATGAGCGAGCGAGTGAGCGAGCATGCAGGCGAGGGAGGAGGAGGGAGAGTATGATGTGATGCTAGCGCACTCAAGCTGAGCTGTAAAAACAGCAGCGGTGTAGCTCCGGAGCTAGCAGACAGCAGACATGTTGAGATGAGTGGAGAAACGCAGAGAGGCCAGGACTGGTCAGGGCGAGAGGGAGGGAAAGAGAGAGGGGGGGTGGATGCGAAATGCAAACACGGCTGCAGGGGCCTTGTGGGAATAGTTGCGCGCACACACACACACACACACACAAACTCTCACACACCTCCACCGACAACTGTACACCACTCCCCATGGAGAGGGTGACCATAGAGTGAACTTAATACCCCTCTAGCCCCCCTAACACACACAGTACCAGGCTGCATGCCTTCATGAAAGAGAAGCCCTGGTCAAAATCAAGTGTGACTAACCAGAGAAAAGAGAAAGCTTTAAGACGTCAGCTTGGACACAGACAGAGAAACAGACCACAAGAAAGAGAGAAAGAGAGAGAGAGAGAGAGGGAGAGAGAGAGAGACAGAGAGAGAGAGAGAGAGAGAGAGAGAGAGTAAGAAAGTGCTAAAGTCCTGACCTCTTGTTTATGCTGTTGATGATTAAATCCTTTTAACAACAAACTATTGGTCAAGCAGACATTTTACTGTTGAGTTTAGGAGACAAACTGAGAGGAAGTGATATGTCTGGTGTAGAACAGTCTGGACGTCTTGCTACACTAGCCATTCTACAGAGCACAGCACAGACCAGAGCCATTTTGTAGTTGCTTTGAGGCTTCTAGCTAGGACTGCAATGAAACAGCTAGCTAAACTGAGAAGGTAAAGAAGATCTTAGCTGAGGCAGTTAGCTGAGGCTACTATGAGGCAGTTAGCTGAGGCTACTATGAGGCAGTTAGCTGAGGCTACTATGAGGCAGTTAGCTGAGGGTACTATCAGGCAGTTAGCTGAGGGTACTATCAGGCAGTTAGCTGAGGGTACTATGAGGCAGCTAGCTGAAGCGTCTTTCCCTCCATTACTGTGCAGGTTGTCCATAGGGAGGGACAGAGACAGACAGAGAGAGACAGACAGGCAGAGAGAGAGGGAGGGGGAGAGAGAGAGAGAGTAGAGAGTAGAGAGAGAGACGTGCTCCTGCCTGCCTGCCTGCTACTGCAGTGGTAGTAAACAATCCTGCTGCCACCGTCCTTTGTCCATGCACCTCCTGCTTAACCCCACCCCCTTCTTTTGTCATTCCCTCCGCAAAGCTACGCAGCTTCGGTCAGACCAGCCGCACTCGTCCTCCGAGGACGGAGAGAAAGGGAGAGAAGGAGAGGGGGAGCGAGGGAGAAGAGATAGACGAGGAAGATTGGCAGTACCTTAGCTGATTCGGTCGGCTCCTAGGCTTAATCCAGGCAGGTCCCGAGGCAGCTCTTTTAGCTGCAGCCGTGAGCCCTCCCTCCCTCCCTCACACACACACTCATGCGCGCACTCCTCTCTTGCTCTCTCTCACACACACAAATGAGCATTCACTCAAGGGCCTTCCCAGCATGCTCCACTCCACACAAAGACAAGGGGGTGTGACCAATCACGTCCTGCTTCACTATGCACTCGTTTTTTCCCCCCTCTCCCTCCCATTCTCTCCCTCCCTCTCTCTCTCTGTAATGCCCACTGACATACAAGCTTGTGGGCGGCCTGCCGAAAGCGTTGTTATGGCAACGCATCCCCAGTTGCACCTAACGCCTGTTCTGCAAGCTTTCTCCTCCCCCCTCTTCAATGCTCTCTCTCTCTCTCTCTCTCCCTCTCTCTCTACCTACCCTACATGTCTGCTCTCCAGCCGTAGGTGTAGCAGCATCAGTGTACGATGGATAGAAATATTGAGGAGGGAGGGGAAAGGAAGAAGGGAGGGAAAGAGGGAAAGAGGGAGGGAGGTTGCAGCACAGCGTCCAGCTGGCCAGAGCCCGGTCTGTTCTGGTTCCGATGACCCACTTAGAGTCTGTCTACAGCAGACAGACAGACAGACAGACAAACGGACAGAGACAGGCAGACAGGCAGACAGACAGACAGACAGACAGACAGACAGACAGACAGACAGGCAGGCAGGCAGGCAGGCAGGCAGGCAGGCAGGCAGGCACAGACAGACAAAACTGTTCCTCGGCAGACTAACAGACAGAGCTGAGATCCAGCTACTGACTGGGACACTAGATTGACTAGTTTTATGCTGCAAGGTATTAGCATGTCAAAGAGGAAGGACAATGTGTGTGTGCGCACGCCTGTGTGTGTGTGTGAACTAGCTGTGTAGAATAGGGGGACAGAGACCTCATCAGACTGACAAAGGTGAAGGAGGGGCAGGGGGAGCTATGATCATGTAACAAGTGACTGTGAGGGGGGTGGGGGCAGCTAGGGGTGGGGGAGGGTTAGTCCTGCTTTACTGAGTTTAAAAAGTTGAGGGAGGACTTGGAGCTGGGAAAATGCTGAAGAGCAGGTCCGAGACCTGGAAGTCAAAGATGGTGGTGCGTGGTAGTCTTGGGGAGAAAAAGACCACAGTCTGCTCATCTATGTAACAGTCGTGGAGACACAAGCAGACAGGTGGGGCACTCAAACAATGTTCAACTCAGCAAGAGTAAACATTCCAGACTCCACCTCTCCTAACCCCTCTCGCACCTGGCGGGGTCCATTCTGTTAGTGTGTGTATGTGTATGTGTGTGGCGTATGTGTGCATTACCACATGCTTTGACACTAGATGGAGTTAGAGAGTGGCTGCAGTGGAAGACTCGCTCTACAAGTCAGTCAATGCACACCTATGTTTGGGATTGTTTGGTCTCATTCACAGTGCTGTGACTAATCAAAAAAGTCTTCTTTATCGTTTATACCTGCCTACCAGTTTCTCCTCTGGTGTGTCCTCTGACCTCATCAACAGCTACAAGAGGGCTGAATGGAGGAGGGGTTTGTGGGGTTAATAAGCCATGCTTCTATGGTTTACACTCTGCTCCTTCTCTGTGGCGTTTGGATTATCAGATCCTCTAATCCAGGCCGCTAATGCCTGCTGCTCTACATAGCCTCTGTTCCAAGGGGCCTGACAGGAAGCAAGAAGTCCAGGACATGGACAGCATTGCTGGTAGTTGACAAAGACAGAGAGAGAGAGCAGTGCTGGGTAGAGAAAAAGTGAGGGCTGGGTAGAGACACAGATATCAGTGCTGGTTAGAGACAGAAACCTCAGTACTGGGTATACAGAGACAGCACTGCTGGGTAGAGACAGAGACAGTAATGGTAGGTAGAGACAGAAAGAGCACTGCTGGGTATACAGAGACAGCACTGCTGGGTAGAGACAGAGACAGCACTGCTGGGTATACAGAGACAGCACTACTGGGTAGGGACAGCGACAGCACTGCTGGGTATACAGAGACAACACTGCTGGGTAGAGACAGAAACAGCAGTACTGGGTATACAGAAACAGCACTGCTGGGTAGAGACAGAGACAGCAGTACTGGGTAGAGACAACACTGACAGAGACAACAGAGACACAGACTGAGGCAGTAGTGCTGGGTAGATACAGAGACAGCACTGCTGGGTAGAGGACAGAGACAGATGTGCTGGATATAAACTGAGAACAGAACTGCTGGGATAGAAGACTGGCATGACTACCACTCAAGTTCTCCACGAAGATGATCCACTTTCTAAGCAGAGAATCCAACGATTTGGCTTTAATGTTACTAAGCTGCAGTAGTACTCTGTGTTCCTCACGTGTAATGCAGTACACACACAAACACACACATACAGTGTACACACACACACACACTGGCCAGCTGCTAAGGATTTTCCTGCATCATTAAGGGAGCGTGCCACAGTGTGTAGGGGAACAGAAATAGCCTGAGCTGCTGCAAGCAAAACGCCTGGGAGAGAAGGGGGAGGGGCCTTAGTAAACCAGGCCAGGGCTCCCAGAGGCTGATTGGTGGAAAGACTGTGAGAGGGGAGCGTGTGTGTGAGTGAGTGGAGTGAGTGAGCATTGAGTGTTGAAGCTAGAGCAGCCATGAGGCTGCGGGAGGAGCATGTGAGTGTGCATGCATGCTTGTGTGTGCGAGCAATGTGCCGGCGAGTGAGCGTGTGTGTGTGGAGTAGAGATGAACATGGGGCTGTGAGTGGGTGGGCATCCCAGGGCTCAGCACACAGAGAGGGGGGGGAGGAGCTTTAGTGACAGCTTTTGCAGGAAGGGGGCGGGTCGTTGCGTCAGCATCTGCAACGCCGTGAGAGGCACAGGGTTAACAAGTTCACACATCCCAGCATGCATCGCTGCTACACTGCTTTGGCTGCATCAGAGAAAGAGAACAGGAGAGGACAAACAATGGGGTGGATAGGAGAGAAAGAGAGGCTGAGAGGAGAGGAGGGAAGAGTAAAGAAGAGAGAGGAAGAGAGGAGAGGAAGAGGGGAGAATTCAGCTTTTATAACAGTAACATCGACTAAGTCTGCAACCTCAACCAGAATCAGGTCAGATAAACCTGGCCACATTTAGACCTCCCCTCTGAGCAGGGCTGCAAAAAAAACAAACACTGAAGAGAGACGCTTAAGACAGAGGAGAGAGAGGAAAGGAGAGAGAACAACAGAGGTGTGCCACCTCACCTCAGAGTCTCAGCCCCAGGCCCAGACAGTTAGATACATCCTACCTACCAGGTGTTTAAGGCAACATCATGCCTGGACATGAATCAGTCCCTCATTACTGCAGATAATACAGCTTCTAAACTCAACATATCCAATCCCTCAGAACGGCAGCTACACCCACCTCTTAGCTGCGTGAACCAGTCAGTTAATGTGGGCTGGTCTAACTTTCTAAAGGAGGATCGGCGACGTCTGTTGAACCTGCGAGCTAGATGATTCACTGGCCTTTTACTGTCTTGGGAGTTTGGTATAGTGAGCACTGAGGGAGAGCAGAGGGTTAAAGGTGGAATAGGAAGTTAGGAGATGGAAAAAGTGAGCCAGAGAGGTTTCACAGGAGATGAGAGTGCGACAAAAGGTGAAGAGAAAGATGGAGACGGAGGACTGAGACAAGGGAAGAGAGAGGACCACTAGTAGTCATCTAGGACTCTAGAAGTTTACTTTCTATTTAAGGCTGCAGCTGAATCTGTGTTAATTGGACAAGATTAGATGTGCGTGTGGTGCTGAGAGCTGTGCGTGTGCGCGTGTGTGCATGTGTGCGTGTGGTGCTGAGAGCTGTGCATGTGTGCGTGTGTGCGTGTGTGCGTGTGTGTGCGTACGCGTGCACAAATGTACAGACTATTTTTCATTCACTACAGTGTCGACATCGCTTCCAAGGCAGACCTAACTAACTTGGTAAAAAAGCGTACTCCTTCTCTACCGCCTGATCTCCACAACCATTTACTCATCCACCCCCTTATCCATCTACTGAAACCTCCTTAACCATCTCCTCATCCATTTCCTGATACCTCCTCATTCAACTTCCTCCTCTTCTTCATCCACCTTCTCATCCATCATCTGTTACCTTCTTATCCATTTCCTGTCATATCCTCATCCACCTCCTCAACTATCACCTTCATCTTTACTTAAACTGGATACAGTTTGACTTAGACTAAAAATCAAGCAAGTTCAAATGTTGTCAAGCTATAAAGGTTTGTGGCTAAACTGGCTGATCGTATGGGACAACCTCCAGCACTGTCCATGAAATCAACTGACGTCAAGGTGCGTTTTCACAACCAAACTTCTTCCAAATGCCACGATGTTGTGCTGAGGCCTGTGAGAAACCACCACAAGAGAGCCGAGTAGGGCTAGCGGGAAAGAGATGGCCACTGACGGGTCCGGAATGAAGGGAGAGAAGAGCAGGCCTGTCAGTAGAAGACGGACAGAAGAGAGAGCAGGCCTACCAGGACTCTTCAAGAGGGTCTCTCTGAGAAGGCAGCTCGCAGCAACAGAGAACAACTGGTCTTTTCCTCCACTGGTTAAGTCTGCACACAGGGCCCAGCTTAGTGGTTTCAAGCTCTGCTCTGCACTCGCTAAAGCTGCCCTCTTTATCTCTTAACAATACAGCCAATTGTGAGACTGCCCCAAAGCTGGTGCTGAGGGGGTTCCCAGCATAACCAATACCCCTGTCAGCTGCCTCACTGCAAGGATGGCTGTGTGACAGGATTTCTGACTGCTCAAACGGTAATTATCTATCAACCTATCTGTCTATCTATCTATATATCTAGCCATCGGCCTATCATCTATCTGTCTATGTCTATCCATCATTTTCCTTCTCTCTCTATGGCCTCTCATTCACACTTTTCTGGAACAATGGCCATGTCAGCTAGCCTCTGACCCGCTGTGTTGCTAGGAGACGTGAAGGAGCCTTGAGAGCATGTGGGCTTGTTGGACTTAACTCCTCCTCCGTTCACTCTTCTCATTCAGATCCTCTGTGCAGGCTTCCTGTGTGGCACACACACACACACACACACACACACACCAAACACACACACTCTTTCTCTACATCCCTGCAGTCTACTCTCTCTTCTTCCCTCCTCTGTCCTTGCCTTGCCAGACAGTTTCACCTCAGACTCTGACTAGCTCCAGGAGTTTGCCCCCACCGGACACAGTAAAGACCTGTGTTAAATCACAACGATGCTCCGCACACTTCTGTAGTGACGTCGCGCAACACATCCTGGGTCTGAATCCGGAGAGGCATTCTGGGATTTGCAGTTCATTCAGTACTTGCTAGAGCCAGCACTCACTGTCATCAGCCACTTACAGTAGGGTACAAAAGTCTGAGACTGAACTGTTTACATCAGTTTAACAAGTTGAGGGAGATTTCATAATAACACATATGAATAAAGTAGCGCAATGTCTTCCCACAATGAGAAATCCGTAACCTAAGAAAGCAATGTCTCTCTATGAAAATATGTATAATGCATGAATTGTTACCGGCGTGCCTTTCGGTTAGCAACATCTTGGTTTTTCTCAGGATTTCAGCACTACAAACCTGAACACTGGATTTCGTTCTGAAAGTATTTGGTTTGATGGGGTGTCATTTTAAGTAAGAATGGCTGTTCCTGTCTAGATATTTTGGATCAGGTCAGTGTATGCAAGCTAGTAATGTCCTGGTTCTACATGACATTCCTTGTACAGCCCAGACACAGCTCGAAAACAGACGACAAGGATTCCTCATTCTTGGACTTAATACCCACACATCCCAGTGTGTAGCTATCTACATGTACACACACACACACACACACTCTCAAAAACACAAGCAGCATAGTATCTGTAGTTCACTTACACAAGCATACACACAAACACACAGTAGTACAAGAATAGTACTTGCAGCCTACTTAGACATACACACATTGCCAGCACAGTCTGAACTCCATCTACACACGCTCCCAGCACAATCTGTAGTCCATTCATACAAACACAAACACACAGTAGGGAGAACGACATATCTGTAGTCCGCCTGCTACACAGGCACACACACACACTGCCAGCAGAGTATCTAGTCCACCCCGACACACACACACGTATGCAGTAGAGCGAGAGTAGTATCTCCTGGGTGACAGTGTGACCCACCTGGAGTGATGTAGCCAGGCGGGGACTGGCACAGGTACTGGGGGGGGTAGTGTTTGTGTTTGTGGAGGCGGTAGTCCTTCTCGCTGCGGGAGCGCGTCCGCTCCGAGGCCCGGTCGGAGAAGTCAGAACTGGGCCAGGCGCGCCGCAGGGTGGTGCTGCGCGTCTTCTTCATGCTGGCTCCGCCCCGGGCAGCGGGCAGGGCTGGGTGGACCTGCGCGGGGGGGGTTACCTCCCCCTCCACATCCAGGCTCTCCTCCAGATACGCCTCCACCAGGTCACACCAGCCACATGGCCCCGCGCCCCGCCACTGACGTACCTTTAGCGCTCGCTGTCGCTGCCTGCTACGCGCATACTCTCTCTGGAACACACTCTCTTTCGCTCACGCACGCAGACGGGCGGACGAGCCGAGCTCAGCTTGGTGTCGTGCGTTGGGGTTCCTTTCGCGATGCCGGGCGTGGGAGATGTGTTGTCCGAGCCAGCGTTAACCCCCGCCTGCCATTAATCCAGGCTTAGCATCGGCAGCTTCACGTGTAAAACCCAGCCAGAACTGGGCCCTGAATCAGCCAGCCAGCCACTCGAGAAGGAGGCAGGCGATGGAGATGAGGGAGAAGGGGGAGGGGGGGGAGGCAGCGTGGTCTGGAAAAGGTTCGGGGGTTGGGCAGGGGGGTGGGGTGGGGGGGGGGGGTGGTATCTGTGAGAGAGCCCCCCAGATCCAGACAATAGCTGTGTTGAAGGCAGGCGGGAGAAAGGGGAGGGCTGGGTCTAAGGGAGAGCCGTTGACACAAAAGAGACCAGGCTGTGAGCGCAGGCAGCAGCCATGGAGAGAGGTGGGAGGGAGGGAGAGCACACGGCTCTGGAGCCAGCGCTAACAGCTACCTCTCTTCTCCTTCGATCGCCGTCCGATCGCTGGCGTCGACCGTCCGTCCGTGGGCGACGGCACTCCTCCGTCAGGCGCGCACATCCACGGCTGCCGTTTCGCTGGAAGCGTGTGATTGCATCGCAGGTGTGGTTTGGAGAGAAGCGTTTACCCCGTGCCGTGTAGGATGATTGGAGGATGGGAACCGATGCTCGACGCAGATGAAGAGAAGACCCGAATAACAACAAAAACCTCCAAACAAATTACCTGGAGTCCAGGCAGAAGTGCGTGTTTTCCTGTCTTTGTTTGTCGCTTACCTCTTCTTACTCTCTCTCGCGACGCCTCTCTCTCCTATGCCGCTCATCGTACGCCTGTCTCTCGCTCGCTCGACCTCGCTCGATCTTAGTTTCCTGATACCTCCTCTGCCGCTGCCGCGACGCTAGAGAAAGGGAGGGGACGCGAGGAGCACGTGAAAAGGGGAGCGGGAGCAGCGAGCAGGGGACGGCACAGGAAAGCCCATCAGTAGCCGGGAGGAGCTGCTGAGCTGCAATTACTATATCTGTCACTCTGGACACTATTCACTACTACCGCCGCGGAGAGTGATCGAGAGAAGGAGAGAGGATTCGTAGAACTCGTCAGATACATACCAGCCCATAACCAGTTAAAATCTCTCTCGAGGACTACTTTATAGAGGCTGAGAGAGAGACTAAGATGAGAGAGACAAAGATCGACAAAGGGCTGTAATGTTTTCCTCCGCTTGTTAGAGGATCAAGGAAAAGTTGGCTATTACAGAGCTGCCATCTAGTCTACCTTCGCCTCTTTTCTTTCTCCTATTGGCTGTCTGCTCTTTTGTTTCCTTTGAATTTTCAATCGGCCCCACTTCCTCACCCTCCATCCTCTCCCTTCCCTTCCCTCCTCCCTCCCCCCGTCCTACGCTACCTCACCCCCTGCATCACAAGCACGATCCTCTGGCGTTTCCCCTCTCTTCCTCCTCTCTCCTCACAGCTGCCACACTTGTGCCCCGCCTCCCTTCAGGAAGCGCCAGAGACCCGGCCAGGAGCGAGACTGAGGTCAGACTGGGGAGCAAATCAACCCTCAGCTGCACTGGTGGGGGGTGTTGGGGTTTACCAGATCAAGGTACAAGCCAATTTAAACAGAACTCACGAACGCAAGGCTGGCTGATAAGTATAAAGCACTCAGCTGCCTACTCCTGCTATTCTTTTTTTTTGCTGCAGTCTGCACTTTTTCTTAACACAGCAATCTCGCTACTACCATAGCAGCAGAGTGCGTCCCCAGAGTCGAGATCTGAAGTTGTGGTACTGAATTGTGTGCGTGTGTGTGTGTCTGTCAGGGCTGAGGCTAACCAGACCCCGTTTTGTATTACACCTCCCTGTAATCACACACTACGGAGGCCCTCAGGGACCAAACCTGGTGAAGGTCAATGTCACTCACCCCTCACTTCCTCAGTACTGCAAAGCTCAGCCAATAAGAAACCAGGATGGATTCTGGGACTTTGGAATTATCTCACAGCAGGAAAAAAAACATAACAACAAACTTAACAACTTAACCCTGCAACAATAACAAGACTATCACAAAACATTAAACAGCTTTAACACAAAGGGTTGGCTGGACTGAGATAGTGGTGTTGGATCAGGAGATCTGCTCTCTGGTGTTTGGGATGGCTTGTGTTATAGCCCCTGTTATGTCAGGCCTCTCAGCGATGACAAGCATGCAGAGACACACACCCACGCAAACTTTCCCCCTTGCCCACACTTCCCTCGCAGACAATCTGCCATGTGACCTCACCGAGGACCATGTGACCCCCCCTCACCATGTGACCCCCCCCTCACCATGTGACCTCCCCCCACCAGCACCACCACAAACCATTCCACTGTAACACGCTCCACTACCTAGAATCTCTCCTCAAAGCTTAACCAAACATGGTCTGAATTATCAGAGCACCACCCCCCCATCCCACGTCAGCCCTCCTCCTCCCTTTTATTCTCCCCCCACCTTCCCTTTCTCCCTCTCTCTCTCCATCACGCACGTATGTAAACATCCCAACCCTCCCCATCATCTGGAAGTCCCCCCGCGGCCCCTAAACCATTGCTCTGAAACCCAAATATGTTCCCTTGCTGCCCATACACATCCTTGTCGTATTTAAGACTCCCTGATTGGCTGTAGGTCTTCCCAGACAGCAGGAAGCAAGCATCTTACTGGCCAGAACCATCTGAGGTTTGGAGAGTTCTGGTCTTGGGGCCTCGCTTAGCAGTGGGACGGGATTTAAAACAACATGATGCTGTTTAGTGGAAATGCCGGTTTGGAACATGTGCGAAAGCTTAAAAATCCAGATTTATCCACTAACTAACGAGGCCTGTGTCTGGCAATGAGGCATGATAAAAGAATCCATGGCTGATTAAGAAACCGGAGCGACGGAGGGTTTACTTCTCTCTGTAGAGCAGAGCGTCACAGCTGGATGGAGCCGTCCAACGTGCACACAAAACCATCTCAAAACATCCAATCCCGCGACAGCAAACCGGCACCACCAAGGCCTGAATCAGCAGAGCCGCAATCTCCAATCAGCAAGGACAACGCTCCTCCATCTGCATGGGCCCCACGCACATTCAACACCTCCGGAAAAAAAACACAGTCACATTGACTGGAACAGGCTTAGAGGACACACAGGTCCTGCCAGAGTACATTAGGCATTAGAGAAAAGCTAGTCTCTAAAACAGTGAGTCTTCAGAGTGACATTCAGACAGCGATGCAGTGAGAAGCTTCTTATTGAGATCAGCCTGGTTAGTGGTATCGGCATGTGTGTGTGTGTGTGTGTGTGTGTATGTGTGTGGTTGACAGGTCAAGGGGTTCCTGTGTGTGTGGCCAGTCACTATGCAGCTTCCATGGTTGCGACCAGTGTGAGAGCCAAGACTCCAAATGGGCCAGATATGAAGAGCCAGAACACACAGCAGATACTCGTGTGTGTGAGGGAGAGTGGGTGTGTCTGTGTGTCTTTTAGTGTTTATGCACTGGTCTGTGTATGCACATACATATAAGTGTGTGTGTGTGCTGGGTCCGAGCCGTGGTAATCTGTCCACCCTGCAGGTTGACTCACTAGGACATGACCGGACCGGTCCTGGTCTGTTTGTTACATGTGAGTCAGACAGCAGATGAGCCCAGAACAGAACCCATCTGATAACCAGGCAGTGAGGGACAGGAAGGCAGCATGGCGTCTGTGGAACCATTTACTTCTGACAGGAACTCGATCCCACGGTGGTCGTTGTTCCGCTTCTCATTTATTGGAACTTCTCACCATGTATTGAAAATGCTGCCAAGGATCCACACACAGAGACAGACACATGGGGCAATATAACTGACGTACACAACACAGCTACTAGTCCACCCCTGCTCTGTTGGCCAAAGTGGTTAGCTCCAAGTCACACACACCGACACACACTCAGCTCAGCCGAATGGTTCAGTCCAGGCTGGATACTACATTTTCCAGTGACAGTTTTTAGGAACTGGGTCACACTTGTGGATATAGATTCCTTTTTAGCTTTGAACCAATACTGAGGATTACTGGACACCGAAGTGAAGATTAGAGAATAAATCTTTATCAGAGAGAGAGCGAGAGAGAAAGCTGTTGTTGGAAGGCCAGACAATTATCTTGCCTACACAACATTAGAAGACAATGCAGAAGATAGACAACTACATAGTGTGTTATGTAGCTGTGTGTGAAGCTCAGAGTGACCAGATGACCCCCTGGCAGGCAGGCAGGCAGGCAGGCAGGCAGGCAGGCAGGCAGGCAGGCAGGCAGGCGAGTCAGGTAGTCCAACGCAGCACTGAAGCCGCACTGGTCCCCTCTCCTGTCTCTGCACATTGTCTGCATCAGGGCACTGTGCCTCCACAGTCTCAGATGTCCCATGATGGAGGGACACCTAGTGGACAGTCCCAGCCTAGCAGGTTCAACGTGACTTCCTCTGATACTGACATAACTCTCCAACACTGACACAACTCTCCTTCCATACAGGTTTGAAACGCACTGAATGTCCAAGTTGACCTGGAGTGCAGCGACAGCTGACTGGGAAAGGACAGTAGAGACGAGGAGCTGGCAAATGATCGGAAATCTGATGTGATAACTACAGTTGTGACACACAACTGTGAACGGTCCACTGAAGATAGATGCTTTTTACATTTGTTTTTCAGTTAGGAGAAAGACGTGTGACTGGACGAGCAGAACGGGCGCATCCCGACTGTCCTCTCCATCAGGATCATTTGAAATTCAAACACGGGAGCAGGGATAACCTTGAAAGACCTCTGTCTGCCCTTCAGATGGATCATAGTGGAGCTAGGCGTCAGGTCGCTAAAGAGGCTGCATTGGAGTTGAGCCAAGTGGAGGTGTTATATTGAGAGGGTTTCAACCACCAGCAGGGGGCCTTCCTCACAGCAGCAGCCCAGCCCTGAACAGCCTTAGTGGGGATGATCCTAAGTGGCTTTCAGCGTGCTCCCTCCTGGAAATACCTCCCAGATCAGAGGCCAGGTACCTGGACGCCACCTGCCTGCCTCGACCGCCCCTTGCTACACGTGAGACACACACACACACACGGGGCGTGCTCACACACGTCAGCCATGTTGAGCTCCTCCGAGGACAGACGTCATCCAGCGTCTAGACCATTATTCCATCCTGACTGTAGTCCCAAACCTCCTCCCGTTCATACAGGAGCTTTTCTGTGAATGCCCACCCACTGCCTCTATAGTGTGGTTTGAAGTGAGGAGTTCCTGGCAGAATCCTACCTCTAAGGGGCGGCACTACAACAAGTGGTAACCTCCTCAGGCGATCGACAGCTCCTGACACTGCCACAGAGTCTAAGAGAGAAGGGGGTGCACCGAGTCAGGTAGGGACATGAAGAGAGACTTAGACGAGGAGGAGAGAGGAGGGGGGGGAGAGAGAGAGAGAGAGAGCAGGACTTAAGGAGGTGGATGGGGGGCCTGGAATCTACCTGCCTGGAGGTAGGAGGCCAGCTGGCAGGTATACAGGGCTGAGATGAGAGGAGGAGAGATTTATGAGGAGCTGGGACACGCAGGCCCCTCCTCCTGTCTGCAGAGGAAACACACACACACCACAGCAGCAACCTCCTGTGTTGGGTTGGGGGGTGGGCTGTTTCTGATGAAAGAGTACTTCTCTTCTATATTTTACCAGTTGAACTAACTGTAATTATGTAGAGAATAGGCGTGGGTTTAAGTGTAGGTGTGTGTGCGCACATTTGAGCGTGCGCGCGTGTGTGTGTTCAACCTTAGTGCACGTCAGAAAGAACAAGGAAGGGGTGAGTAATATGATCGTTTATGTAATTTGATACTGTGACAAATTACAACTACAAAGGCCGCAGACATTCCACCGCTCCTCCAGTTACCGTCCGACTGAACAGAGGAGAGGTTGGCTGGTCGGATCTGGAGAGAGGTGGACCAGACCCTGCTTGTTTACCGCCCTTCAGTCAGCCAGGATTACAGGAGCAAAGATTTAGGGGTTCGTGAAGGAATAAGCTGACTGCACAGCAGAGAAACAAAAACACTCTTTCCAAGCAGGAGACCTTGAGAAGTAGATCCTCCTACTACCTTGTTACAGACTGGTGGACTTTGTGTCTGTGTCCCTGCCTTACCTTGTTACAGGCTGAAGCACTCTGTGTCTGTGGCCCTGCCTTACCTCGTTACAGGCTGGGGCACTCTGTGTCTGTTTCCCTGCCCTACCTTGTTACAGGCTGGGACACTCAGTGTCTGTGGCCCTGCTCTACCTTGTTTCAGACTGGGGCACTCTGTGTCTGTGTCCCTGCCCTACCTCGTTACAGGCTGGGGCACTCTGTGTCTGTGTCCCTGCCCTACCTTGTTACAGGCTGGGGCACTCTGTGTCTGTGGCCCTGCTCTACCTTGTTTCAGACTGGGGCACTCTGTGTCTGTGTCCCTGCTCTCAGCCCTCCTGCAACGTGGGAGTTTCTGTTACGCTCTGGGACACAAACACAATCCACAGAATCTCGATGGGAACCAGCAGGACTACCTCTCCTCTTGGAACCCCTTACCTTTCCCCACTGTGCGCGCACACACACACACACACACACACACACACACACACACGAGCACACCCACGTGCACACTCACATGCACTCTCAACCCACAAATCCAAATTTCATCCTCTTATAACTTAGCTCACAGACGAACTGCACACGGCGCATTATAGCAAACACACACTTCATTTATGCGTTTGCTGCGGGGCGGCCGGGTGGAGTAGACGGAGGACCTGGTTGGGACCAGAGCAGCGAGACTCAGAGTGTGTACAGAGAGGGACTTAGTGTAGACACAACTTGCCCTGTGGCCTGTGGGCTGTGTAATAAGACAGAGTGTGTTGCTGGTTTCTGCTCTGATTGAGGAGAAGAAAAGAAGAATGCTCGGAGAGAATAAAGCCCTTTTTCCCTCCACCCAGCAGCACCGACAACACTCACTGGTGACGTAAAGGCTTCTAAACACGGCCAGCAGTGCTGCTTCGCCGTAGCTCTGAATGTGTCGAAGACCAAGTGACAGTTGTGAACGACCAAAGTGCTGCACGGCCATTATAGCAACTGCAACTTGCATGTGTCTCCGTATACTCAGGTATGCATGCGTGCAAGTTCATCTCTGACTTCATGCGAAAGGATTACACTTAACAGTTATAATGATCCAACGTACAGCACTGATATTAAACACAACAGGACATTACTGAATCTTAACGTGGCTTGGACACCAGCCTAACCAATGCAACCACAAGCAGACCTCTTGTCTCCACAAGCACAGGTTCAGAGAGTTTTGAGGCCAGAGTTAAAGCTGTCTGATCTGGAAGCACCACAACAGGCCCACCTCTTCTTGGTTCCATTCAACATCTCTCAACTGTTCCCTGGTGACTAAAAAGGTTGTCAATAGGCCTTACAATATGTCTTGGCCCGACAGGACTAGTGTTGATATAATGAGGTAGTGCATGAATTCCATTCGCGCACCGTTTGGAATGAAAACGTTGCGAAATCGTATCGTGGATACCTGATGCACCCTGCCTTAACATGGGCAAGAGGACAATGTGTGCAGGGTGAATAACGATGGAGGGTGGCATCAATGAGCATACGATGGCAATCACAACATTGGTATTGAGACGGTGTGTCGTGAAATGGTGGCATACAGTGCTTCCGTCCAACTTACCCAGGTATTTGATGTGGAACCCTCGAGGTGGATTCAAGGACCTCCGCATCCATCCCTCCCGTAACACCTCCAGATGGTCCTCTTTCCCTTGGATCAACAGCACGTGTTCGTCTATCCAACCCAAGAAAAACGTCTCTGACACCGCATCTGAGACCCGCTGGTTCCACAGGTGCTGCGTGTTCTCGGCTTTAAAATCAGCAAAGATCTCGTAGCCGGTGTGATGCCGTGGGAGCTCATCACTTTCCGACACTCCGGTAGTATTCGCCGTGCCCACCCGAGTCAGTACGATGGCCAATGAGTGGGGGGCTATTTGCAGGAAGGACTCCATTCTCGACTATAGTATTTACCCTCTCAAGAGGTGAACTCGGGAGTCATGAACAGTATCAAACATGACAACACTCAGGCACATACAAATCCCCATTCATTCCATACATAGGTGACGGAAAGCTTGCAAGCTAGCTAGTATTAGCAAGCTAGCTAGCTTGCTAAGCTACCTTATTCCACAAGTACCGCATAGATTTTCAAAAGCACTCTTCGTTCCACACCACAGCGAGTAGTCACATCCAGCTGTGCACCGAAGCCAGCTCTGCAGTCTGATATTACCTGAGACAGTATGCCACCTCGGCAAAGGTAATATTTCATTGATGTTTCGTGTCCAACCTTATCCTGACGGACCTCGAAGTGCCATCTCTGTAGTGGTCATCACCGGGAAACGGTTCTAGGCTAGTCGGTTAGTCGCTCATCAAATCACCCAGGCAACGGTTTTGAGGCTGCAATAAGCTACCGAGTAACTATGTCTCTGGGGACACCTGTTCTTTCCGCCACTTGGGCCCGTGTGTTCCCCTGTTAGTGTTACACCCGTCGCCTCTCGCTTTGAGAGCATAAGGCGTTCAATCTCTAGGTACCGGTGGTATGTCTCCGACAGGTACGGTCAGAGTAATGCTGATCCTCCCGTGGTCTCTGTGCCAGGAAGGCTGTAGCGGTGTTACTGCGCCATCTGCAGGCAGACGACACAAGAGATTCATGTGTCTGACCCATTAGACCACCTATCTGACCATCCTACATTTAAATAGCTCAACACTAGCATGTCCACAATTTTTGTAAGAATAATATGGACTAAAGTAACTGGTTATCTTTATTCTTACCTGAGGGCTTGTTGATGACAAGGTCTGCAGTTGTGGTTGAGATGCTACTGTGAAACTTGTGTGTGCATGTGTGTGCGTATGGTTTGAGGGCTACTTTGGAAGAATAAGTGTGTTATAATGGCGTTGTCTCAACTTGAGTCTTCCTACTTCTGAAATGAAGGGTATGGTGACTCACTCTAACAACTCACTCAACACACACCTAATGCACACATATCGTGGCATCTTCACCTATCATTTAGTATAACCTTCGGGTTTTAATGAAGATCTCATTATAACTAACCTGCATCTGACCGACTCTTGGTATGTGCTAAATGTCAGAGACAAGGACAGACCCTCCATTGTGCTTACATCCACTAACACATTAATGATGAGGGGAAATGCGTGGACTTCGCACCGCTAGAGGGAACTGTGGTGCCGGTCATAGAAACCCAGCATGCAAGCTCACCGGTTATTTCAATGCCTTTATTGTACACAGCTGAAAATGTTTGCGTCACTCGAATGCATTAGGAAACGTATACACAACTGCAACATCACATACATTAAAGATCTTTCAATGCATAGGGAGACTTCATGAGGTTTTTCAATCAAGACTGTACTAAACGAGGAGGCCAAAGCAGGAGAACTATTCCTAGTAGATTTTATTCTCGCTTCAGTCTCTGAATAAATCTGTGTATTCGTGTTGCAACCACAAGGACTGGATCTTAACACTTTCGGCAGATGTGTACAAAATGCGAGGCAAACCTCATGTTCGTAAATTCCTTTTTCGAATCCTGTTGGTTGGTACTTGAGTTAGTTGAAGGACTGCTTCTCACCAGACCACTTCAGAACCTCATCAGAGCGCTGTGGCTTTAGGATCTGCGAGCAGCTAAGAAATCCATTCTTCACCAACCCCGTTCCTTTGGCTCCCAGACTGGTCTTTTTACAGTAAAAGTCATCTTACATGATGTGGGATCAGGGATCGTGGACTGTACCTATTAACAGAGCAAGAGCTTGAACCATGATCTCCACTGCTCCTCAGGCCATTACAGCAGTTCTAATGCTGTGGGTGATGGGTGGCTTGCTCTTAACGACGCATGCGTGACGAGGATGGACGAGGCCACGGTGCGAAGGGAGTCTCTGGCCATAATGCTGTTTTCTACTCCTACATCTCCTACCTGTGTACAAACCTCTCGTATCCAGGCAACCAGCTGTGATGCGCCCAGTTAGAAGATGGACTGAAGAGGTTCTGAAGACGTTCTGAGGGACTTCGAAACACCTGTGTGGGAGGGACTCCTCCTTGATAGGACAATGCCTACGATGGGATATGTGGGCATTGATGGTTTATCAGGCAACAGTTCGCAAGTTCCTATTTGGTCGTAGCTAACGGCAAGTGAAAGAAAGGTGTCTTGCAACTCAACAGTGAATGTTTCTTGAGAACCCAGGCCTAATTGGAAGGACGAAAACGCAAAAAAAAACGGTCTTAACTTCCAATGCCCCATCCCTGCTGCCCAACCCCCCTCCATGCTCCTCCACCAATCACCAGGATGGCCTACAACATAACATTGCATATTTTCCTGTCATTGGCAGATAACAGGTTTGATTGGCTTGTCAGACCCAGCAAACACTGGGTACTGGTGAATAAACATAACCTTGTAACATCTGTCTGTGCAGTTTGCTACAATATATAAAGGTTTTAGAGCCATCTTGGGACAATGTAAAACCATGTTATAAAGAGAATAAAATAATGGTTAAAAAAAAGTTATTTTAAAGTCTTTTAGTTTTCATTTTATTCCAATTTAAAAACATCCCAATCTTTCTGGAATTCGGGTAATTCTATCAAGCCAAAAAATCTGTATATCTTGAATTTTAGTTCCCAAAATGTTTTTACTCTGGCACTCATGTTCCCGGGCGCTGGAGCAATAGCTGCCCACTGCTCCGGGTGTATGTTTACTGTGTGTGTGTGCGGTTGCCCACTACTCACTGCTGTGTGTGCACTTGGATGGGTTAAATGCAGAGGGTGAATTTCGAGTATGGGTCACCATACTTGACAATACGTCACTTTCACTTCACGTTTTAGTAATAATGTGGGAAGATTCTCAAAGTTGGAAATCTTGTGTGTTCCAGAGGAAGCCTGTCTATTTCAGACACTGTATACCTTTTCATTTCTTTACAAACAAAATTCATTTGAGACCTGAAATGACCCCTCTAGAAAAATTTGCTAGATGTTAATTTATTTCCTCCAGGAATATATTGAGACTTCTTGCACCGGTTGGTTGCTTTAACTGATTCAACTACTTGTATTCACTGCAAATTCTGTTATTATTATTATTATTATTATGTAGGGTTTATATGATTAGTCTTAGTATTATTAACTAGGTTTGCTGCAAAGAAACACAGGAAGATAGCTCTGGGGGAACAGGGCTGTTTATCAATGAGCATTTTTTCTGTTCTCGTGTTCTTAAGAACTCGTTTGTTGTCATGCTTCAAGGTCAATTATAGTTCCAATATCGAAGAACACAATTAACTAAGACCGCAAAAAATGCCTGAATGTGTTTTTGAGCCGCCCCTTATATCATGGTATATACACGTATACAGGTTGGTGACCTGGCCGGTGAGGACGCAGCTGATATCCAAGTCATTGCATTGAGTTCTCTGTGTTTGCAATCTTTCAAGAGCATTCTCATCAAGGAGGTTCTTCCCATGAACTCAAATGACTTCTTAGCATTCATCAGATTGATAAACTGCCATAGACAGTAAAAAAAATGTTGCTCTGTTAAAAAAAAAAAAGTTTGTTGCGTAACCGCAACTGGGTAGAGTTAGAATCAATGGTGTCTGTTAGCGAACGTGTCCTCTCTCTTTTGCACATATGCAGCTTGAATTGCAGAAAAACCTTCCTTGACTCCACATGGTCGACGGCAAATGTGCTCTTACGGCATGGGGAAGTGTCGCTGGGTGGGAGGAGGAGGAGGGGGTGCTCGGGTCTGAGACATAAACAAATAAGCATGCAATGTACATCAAATTGAACGCTTACATGACTGTCAAGACAGATTTGAAGCATTCCAGAATTTGTGAAGAGATCTACCACATTTCAAAACATGCGCTTCTCAGCGTGGATGTTTTGGGTACAAACCGGCCGAATTCTCCGGACTGAAAGGTCTGGTGAGCTGTGGCTGCTGTCTCTTCCGCTGTCTGACAGGACCGTGGAAAAAGAGGAGGAGGAAAATTTAAGGATGGAATGGAATGCAACTTAAGCTTCAGACCAGATAGCCAAACCGTGGCATGTCTGTGTCAGGCCTCAGGGTGATGCTTCTCACCTGCTCTGCTGTTTGCCACTCTCTGTAACTCCAAGGGCACGGCCTGAAGATGCTCCTCCGTGTCCCTAGGGGGCGTTCTGTGGACTGGCCAGGAGTCGGACTTGGGGTTGGGGCTGAGGCTAGGAGAGGAGGCCAGGACTGAGGCCAGGGGGATTGAAATGGGGATAGGGGGAGAAAAGGGCGGAAGAGTGGGAGTGGGAAGGTTCTAGATGGGACAAACAGAGAAAGAAAAAAACTGATTGCCAAGAGTTACTATGATTTCCTCTAGATGCATAGCTCTGATATCCAACAATTAGACTTCCCTGGAAAGTATTTGAAATTCTCACTTCCTCCTTATAGTCGTCTTCCTCCTCTTCCTCCCTCTCCCCAAGCATCTCAACAACCAGGGACGGGAACACGCCCACTCGTCCGTCCAGCTCCCCCTCCCAGAAACCATCATCCACCTCTCCCTGGCCCCAGCCCTGGGCACGCCTCCTCAGCCTGATGACCGCCCCCTCAGGGAACGACAGCTCCTCCCCACTCTGGGCCTGGTAGTTGTACAGGGCCCGCACTACACCTGGACGCACCCACCCAGCGAAAAATGACACAAACACCTACAGTCTCTTATACCAAATATACTGATGGTGTGGTAGTACTGACCTCCTGTCTGTGGAAGGTACTGCTGGCCTTTATGGGAGTGTTCAGAGGAGGAGCCTGAACTGTCAAATGACCAATCCAATGAGTGCCCGACAGCGCCCTCACCTGGAGACCAGTGGAACTGCAGGTATCTCTCAGGCACATAGCCCACTTGTCCAGATGAGTTACACACCTACACAGAGACATACACACACACCCATGCACACATACACACAAGATAAGAAGGAGGGCGAGCAGACTAATTTGCTAATCGTGTTTGGTATTGTCTCGCAATCAGTATTTGTGAGATGTGACACCATATTTAGCTGTGACAAAACAGGAAAGCCAATTTTTGCTGCACTGAGGCAGGAAGTGGGGAAACCACAGAAGTTTCTGAGAGAAGGACTGATGTAGTGTTGTGACACGCGAGTGCATCAATGCATCAATACTAACAACATGACCTGGTCCACAACCCCAATTCCTAAAAAGTTGGGATGCTGCGCAGATGAAAATATAAGGGGAATGCAACAATTTGAATAATATCATAAACTCATAAGTGATTCATATCGATCATAGAAAACACATCAGAATTAAAGATGGTCAGAAGTTCACCAATCTGCAAAAACCCGCATCTATGTGTTGTGGAACCACTTTAGGAAAATGTTCCTCAACATAAAGTTGTGAAGACATTGAATATCTCATCATCTGAAGGACATGATATCTTAAAATGATGATGGAGATGTCTTGATGTAATGGACAAGTGAGAAAAGAAGTTCTGCATTCCTGCGATCGTAAGGCACTGCATTTAGAAAGAAACTGGCATGATTCTGTTATGGAGATCATGACATGGGCTCAGAAACAGCTCCAGAGCTCCATCTTTGCAGAATAAAGCTCTATCATCCAAAGAAGCCATATGCTAATATGATCTAGAAACACAGTTATATTTATATTTGATCAGGTTAATTATATTTTTACCCTGTACCCTTGTGGGCACTGAAATGTGCCACCATGCTGCACAAAACGATATGCACAAAATGACATCTTTCTGATGAATCAGAAAGATATCGTTTTGTCTGAGTTCAATTGAGCACATACAATCTAAATGGCTCATTAAGGGTGTGTGTGCATTTAACATAGTTTCGGGTCATTCCGACCCCTGAAGAGAGTGCAAGGGTTCAAATGGACTGAGGCCAAGTGGGTAAACTGTTCTGTGATCAGACACATTGAAATGTGCAATTATTTTTGGAAACCATGGATGTTACGCCCTCCAGACTAAAGAGGAGTGGGACCACCCAGATTGTGTTCAAAAGCCTTCATTTCTGATCTATTTGGGTGCATTAGTGCCTATAGAATGGTCAGCTTGCACGACGGGAAAGGCACCATCAATGCTGAAAGGTACATACTTGAATTGACGTTGGTTTGAACATTTGATTTGTTTTCTATGTTCTATGGTGAATGACGCATGGATTTATGAAATTTGGAAATCATTGTATTCTGTTTTTTAATTTCTTTGTCAGTGTCCCAACTTTTTTGGAATTCAGATCAGATCAGAAGATCAGAAACCGTTTATTGCCATTGTCAGTGAAATTCACAAACGTAGGAACTTGCTTCGGCGTAGGTGCAACATAAAGCAATGGATAAAATATTACAAATATATAAAAAAAATATTACAAGGCATGCATAAAATTAAGAATAAAATAGACTAAGATAGACTAACACTATATACAGAATGTACAGGTGGCAGATGAGTAGTGCAAATAGATTGTTCTTAAATAATATTATTGTTAAAGTGGCAGGTGTTACTGAGTGTTCATGAGTCTAACGGCAGAGGGAAAGAAACTGACGGCAGAGGGAAAGAAACTGGGTTTTGTACCTACACTTGGGCAGTGTTCGCGCTGTTTTAGAAATGGTTATACTGTAGAGAGGGACTCTCTAGGTAGGCTGCTAGGGTAGATATTGTTGATTGTGTGTTTGTGTTGAGCTTGGGTTCCAGATGTAGCAGTGGACTCGCAAGATGAAACGCAAGGTGATTTGTAAAGCCACTATACCTTATGTGTAGGGATTGCTTCATGTCTCTGAATGATGTCATTTGTAGATGGAAGGGGGGGCAGCTGAATAAACATCAGGGGCAGCCCCCTCCCCTGCCCCTCTACGTTGTCTATCTTTAACCCTCCTCCCCTCCTCCGGGTTTGGGTTCCTTTTCCTCTCACCTTCAGCCAGTCCTCCACATCCCCATCCTCAATCACCTGAAGCTCCTCCCCTTCGGCGATGGACAGCTCATCGGATTGGCTGGCCTGCAGGATGTGATTGGAGACCAGGCAATCACACTAAATAGGGTCCCTTCAACACCAAAATGCCTGGCTTTCTGCAGAGGAAGTCAGGTGGTGGGGCAGGCAGGCAGAATGGGAAGCGTATATGTGCAGGTGTTGTCTTCACCTGATAGCTGTAGAGGACAATGCAGGGGAGAGGGTATCCACATTGTCCTGCACCAGATGGTGATTCTACAAAGATGTCACCATTGTCATCATAATCCTCAAAGTCTGTGAACTCAAACTCCTCCTCCTGAGGAAGTAGGAACACAGACAACACACCACGCACAGGCTCTAAGGCAGTCTCACACAGAAGAACCAGACCTTCATAGACTCAAGGCTCCTCTTCTCCTTTCCAATGGTGAAGGACAGGAGAATGGCAGGAGGAGGCCAGAATCGAGACGCGCCCCAGCGGAGTTTTGTAACTCACCAGGTTGGAAATGTCCCCGTTGGACATGCGAGCCTCGCTCAGCCTCCGTTCTCTCTCCAGCTGCTCCTCCGCCTGGCTCATGGCGCTGCTCAACCACGGCTCCACGTCCACCCCCACCCCCTCCAGCAGAGCCAGACAGGACTCTGCCTTCACATGGCTCACCTATGGACATTGTTCTTCATGTTTATTTGAAGATGAATACTGTCCTTAAAAACAGCTTCCTGAAATTTCCATACATTTCGATTCAAATACACTAGATATATTGTAAATGTCTGTAATGGATTTTTGGTTATTCAAGCAACCTTTTGATGTTGTTGCAGAAAACTAATAAAGATGATATCACTTCAGAGCTGCAGACGGGTGAGCTATGACTCACCCCTGGTAGGTACATTTGCATGAGTCTCTTTTTCCCAATCCCTCCCACAACGGTCTCTCATGCAAAGGATTTGTCTTCACAGAACCCCCCCCCCAACCGAACCTACCCACACACCGACACACAACATACATCTTGCAACATCTTGCATTCCACGGACGAATCCTGGTTCATCATCAGGTCATTGTGAAGAGCAGCAAGGCGCAGGAGTCCAGGTTTGGCAAACCACAGTTTGCATATTTGATTCCAACTGACCTTGGCCTTTCGGACAGTTTCTTGGACTTCCAGAAGCTTCTGCTCCACGCTGGCGCATGTGTCTCCAGACAGTATCTTAACACGCTGCTCCAGAGTCTGCACCGCCTGAAACACACATGCACACAACACGCTCAAAATCAAAGCTGCGAGGATTTATTTTCCCTGGTTGACCTTACTGGTACCGGGCCATAACCTCTGTGCCTACCCTTTCTCCTTGGGTGATGACCTTGTAGTCTTTCGCAGCCTTTGAGGACCACTTCCTGGCCTCTTTCTCCAGACAACTCTCTCCCTCGGGGTTGGTGCTCTGCTGCAGAACACACACCTTGGACATGGAGGGAGACATCACCAATCCAGGCCAGATTAATCTTTTTAGTTAAAGTCAGGATCTTATGCCAGGACAGTGAGTTGAGTTTTCTTATATCTGTGCAGCTATGAGGTGTATTTGTTTCGTCTCACCTTATCATACGGGGAGAGCTGGAATAGGAAGTCGGTGATCTTGGTAAACGAAGGAGCCTCCTGTAGAAAAAGCCGCAGGCTCCTCTCTCTGCTCACCTGGCAAACCAAAGAAGCGCTCGCTCCAGTTCAAATGTGGTAAAAACAACCAGTTTGTCTCTGACATCCATCATGGGTTTTTCACTAACACCAAGGTGAGGAATATCTCAGGTCTGGGGATCACAGACAGCTTGTAGTGAAATATTCCAGAATGTCTAGGAGATCAGAGAGGGCCTTTTGTAGAATATTCCAGAATGACTCAATATCCACCGGGCCACCGTGGAACATTCTAGAACGTCTGGAGCTCACACAAGAAAACCCCCCCGTGAAAAACACGAAAAGTGGAACGTGTCTACGCCACACGATGATCCTTTGAAAACACCTCACTGAGCCATCCTTTCGGGTACAAACTCTGCATACCACAATAATCACTAATAATCCCGAGGTAATTTCAGGTGTCCGATACCTGGGCGGCATGCTCCCACATGCTGCTGAAGGCTGCCTGCGAAGAAAGACATGCCTCCACCTCCGTCGAACACAGCAAGCTGAAGAGGCCTCTCAGCTGCTCGTACAGCTCCCCATCCAGCTTCTGGGAGACACACACACACACACAACAACGTGTACGCACACAGAGAAACACACACACAAGCATACGTGCTCACACACGGTCTGGTCAAGGTAGGATTCTAGTTATGGCTTTATTATGTTACAAAGAACGTGTGTGTGTTACCTGCATGATTCTAGGCAGCTCTGCAGTGTAGTAGTATTGGTGATGAGAGTTGGTGGCTGCCAGAGAGAGAAGGTACTCGTTCCGGACCTCCATCAGCTTCTGGTCACACTCCCCTAGTCTGACACTCAGCTGGGGGCGACCAAGGGAAAGAAGGAAGGAAGGAGGAATGGAGAGGTAGAAGGGGGGGGAATGGGGAGTGGGGTTATCGTGAGGTAGGTATGGAGAGAAGAAGGGGAGAGGGGGTGTAAGGGAGGATGGAAGGCTCGTGATAGAAGTGCTGGCTGGTTCTCACCTACAGCCTAAGTCAGTTTATCTTTGGCCTGTGTGAAGCCAGCCTACTAGCCTTCTATAGTGTACCTTGGTGCTTAACTTCTGCAGGCCTGTTCTGAAGTGGAAGATTCCATGCTCATTCCTCCGAGACCTGGAGAATTTCACACACACAGCATGAGTAGCATGTTTCATACGTATAATCAAGATGTACCCTGGTGAACTGCTGCCCCTTTAGCCGTAGCCATACGTTAATGTGAGGTCCTCGGCCGACTATAGTCAGAGATGGTTGATTGGTGAACAGGTTTGCCAGTTAGCATGCTAACAGGCTGGCAGGCCAAGAGCAGCCTTCCCACCTGGCCAGGGCATCAGTAGCCTTCTCCCTGGCTGTGTTAGCAATGTGGCTCAACTGGAAGTAGCTCTTCTTCAGTTTGTGGAGTTCCCTTAGAGCATCCACCACCTCGCCCTGGACTCTCTGGAGCTGCTCTAGACCCTGCACGGATACAAACACACGCTCAACACACATGCATGTACCCCCACGACAAAAACACACGCACAACACCCACGACAGGCACACAGCACGTGCAAGCACACAAAACAAACACCCGACGTTCGCAAGCACATACAACATACATACAATGCAGGCAGAACCACAAAATCACTACACAAAAACACATTCAGGTACACACAACACCCTCATCCACGTATGGTGACGCAATAAAAAAAACTAAATCACATTCACTGGCAAAAAATGACACCGGGTAGGTCTGGGGAATGGTCCATTCATGTCTTCATTTTGACTGAAAACTTTCAATTAGTCATACTGATACCACAGTGTAGTCTGTTCTAAGCACAACACAACAGCCCCTGACACATAACATCCTCTTGAGTTGTCTTTCTATCTTAAGAAAGGGATGGGTGGTAGACATGCGACACGTAAATACAGTGTTTTCCTTCTCGAGAACAATTTCCAGCACAACTGAGAGAGAGAAACAAGTGAAAGGTCATCTATGGTTTGCATCTCTGTGGTTTGATGAGGGCAATCTTTATGTGGGTTTCAAACAGATTTACCAAGTGAAGTTATCAGTTATTCAATTGAGCAAAACCCTTTTATTGACCATTTCAGTTCATTTCAACTCATTTATTTTATCTCTACATTCCCTCCCACTCCACTGTGTATTTCCCCAAAACGCGTCAGAATAAAGTGAAGAAAAAAAGTTAAGGTGTGCGTGCCAATGTGTGAATTTGTATGTGCGCCGTATCTTTGGGAGAAAGAATGTGTGAGTGTGTGTCAGTATTTGTCTGTGCGAGCCAGTGTCTCTGTGTGTGTGTCAGTATTTGTCTGTGCGAGCCAGTGTCTCTGTGTGTGTGTCAGTATTTGTCGGTGCGAGCCAGTGTCTCTGTGTGTGTGTCAGTATTTGTCTGTCCGAGCTAGTGTCTGTGTGTGTGTCAGTATTTGTCTGTGCGAGCCAGTGTCTCTGTGTGTGTGTCTCACCCTCTTGGCGCGAGGCTCTTTGGCGTTGCGGACGCTCTTCAAGGCGTCGGCTGAAAGGGAGCGATATCCCTCGGCCGCAGTCAGCCGGGTCACTGCCGTCTGAGCAGTGGCGTCCACCAGTGACCTCCACAAAGAAAACACACTCCTGGGACACACACACACACATACGCACGCATGTTGTCCTTCTGTGGCAGGAGAGCACAGTCTTCAAGTAATACGTAAATGACTCAGCAGAATCTGATGCTAACCCACCCTGAACTGAGTGAGTCTCCTTTGCCTCTCTGCCAGTCTCTCTTTTGGTACTGCAGCGCCAGCCTCTGAAGAGCCTGGGGGAGACACACAGCTCAACATATCTCTCGATATACAGGCAAGGCAAAGTCCTTCCCAATAAACACACATGATACCCTGACAATACGCTTTACAAGTCACTCAGTTTACAGCAGAAACCAAGAACAGCCACAGATCAATCTCGACATACACTTCAGTACACAGAACGTACCTGTAAAACACACAACATACTTTAACCAACATCTACAATCAGTAAACCACACACTTACCTTACCAACAAGCGTTCATCCCTCGACATAGATAAACATCAAGAGAAAAGCAGATCTTGTTTTCAGCAGACCTTGCATAGATATTTATGGTCAGACCAGCAAAAGGCTGTTGCTGTTTTGAGTCAAACCTGTAGAGACGTTCATCCTCAGCATACTAAACACCAGCACCTCAGTGTCAACACATACACACACAAGCGCAAACAAACACACATCTACTGTTTACTTCCTATTAAAAGTACACAAGAGCTACTTGTGAAACTGACCACAGCTGGAACAGAAACACTCACTCACACACACACACACTCACACACACACACACACACAAACACACCCACACACACACACACAAAGCTCTCTAGTCTCTGAAACTCCTGGTTCACAAGGTCTTTTCCCCCCATCACCATCTTGCTACATTCCATGGTTTCACCCTCTCTCTTTCCCTCTCTCCCCCCTCCTTTCTCTCTTCTCCCCTCTTACTCTCTCAGTCTCTCTTACATTCCCTGTTTGTGTCTCCCCTTTCATATTGTTCATTCTCTCATCTCCACAGTCCAGCTCTCTGTCTCTCGTCAATTTTTTCCTGGTGGTAAGTGTGTGTATGTGTATGTGTGTGTGTGTGTGGGGGGGGGGGCACACACTTCAAGGACAGCCATCTCCACCGACCCTCCACTCCCTCACCTCTGGATCCGGTTGTTCAGAAGTGATCTGATCTAATTACGGCTTTGGGATCGGATCGAATGTTGAAAATGGGTTGTTCCAAATTTTAAAAAGGATTATAAAATTGGATTAGATCCCAGGATCCAGTCTTGGTTTTGATCTGGACCAAACCTCCTAAATGCTGTTTCAAACGTTTTAGTAGGATCGAGATAACTTTCATCTAAAACATCTAGATAATTCTGATCCCAGCAGAGGGATGGACCAGGTGGATTTAAAGAACAAAATGTAATATAACTTGAAATTGGTCAAATTAAACTGTATTTGTATTGTGAAAATTCATGATATATTATATATTTATTTATATAAAAGAGCAGAAGTATATATTCTTCTTGCAGAGGAACCAATCACTCATTCCTAACTTCAGCAAACCAAAGCCAGACTTGGACAGATCTGCCTCTTATGTAGACTTTTTCATCAAATTGAAGCACATAAAATTGACCCCATGCTTGCTATTGAACCTGTTATGTACTTGGCTAGCCTTCTACATTGGCCATAGTCCCATTTAAAACACTGGGAACCTGAATTTAGTCATCTTGAATAGTCTGTATCTGGATCGCAGTGATCCAATCCAATGATGCTTTGAAAAAAAAACTATACAAATGTTAAACATATAACCTGATCCTGGATAGCAAGGAACGGGACACGGGATTTCAAAATCCACGTCCTTCTGATCCAAATGAAACCTTTTTAACAGCTGGGCCCCCAAGACACCGACACACCACTCAAGAACTGAAATAGTCACCAGGGAATCAATATTTGGGCGAGCTTCAGCAGACATGAGCCAGTTGAGTGAGGGCTTCCAGGAAAGCGTCTGGAGTGGGGGAAACCAGCTGCTCCAAATAGCCCAGAACGAGGAGACACACAACACACATTGTTCATCGGGGGGGTTATGGTTGACACAAATACAAATTCAAAATCTCTCACCTGAGCATACTCTTTCTCTATGGCAGCCCGATGTTTACTGAAGGACCTTAAGGGGGAGCAAAACAACTGACATTACCACACACTGCCACCCATGCACACAGCATACAGGAGGATCCCCATCTCCTCTGTTCTGTCCCTCCAATCTAAGTTTATGGATGGTACAGAGCGGAGGGGCGGCAGGGGGGTTGGGGGTGGGTGACGAGTGGGTTATGGGCTGATTGGGAAGCTGGGGGTAACATTGTGAGAGGATGGGTGAGGTATGGGCTCAGGGACTGGTCAGGGGTGGTTCCAGACCATTTCCACTGGGGGGGGGGGTGGCAAGCTGGGGCCAGTTGTACTGTTAGAGGGAGATAGAGATTTAAACTCTACATTTAGAGGGGCCACAAGGGAGTCCAAGCCTGTTCTCAAAAGGGTACTGCCAGGGGTGAGACAGGGGGAGGATGGGGAAGAGGTGAGGCCAGACTGAGGAGTCTTACCTAATGTCCTCCAGGAGCTCTCCTTCTTGCTGCTGCTTAGTGTGCAGGCGACTCAGCTGTTCTGCAAACACTAACTTCACCTGCTGGGTCTCCTTCACCTGTACACACACAGGCACGCACGCACACACACACACACACACACGCACACACACGCACACACACGCACACGCACACACGCACACACACATACACACGACACAACACAAAAATGTACAAAATACCATATGCTTCATCATCAAAACGTAACTAAAATGATTTACATTACTATCTACATTTAAATGTATTGCCATAGCACTAATCTGATTTATGTTCTCTTGCTAAACAGAGAGGCATGATCAACTGCAGATGTTTGTATTTTATTCACATAGTTATTCGTCTGAAACTAAGTAATCGTTTTTTATCGACATTGTTACTGTTGATTGTTGTTACAAAATTCAGCATTAACATTGGACTGGATCCTCTGAACCTCTCTGGCCACTCTGCTGTTCACCTCGCTTCAAATTAGATCATAGATTTAGATTACATGATGCCTTACCTTTCGCGGAGGTGGTTGCATTCTACTTCACCAAGATAATCTATCTTTGAGAACAGTTCGACAGGCTAGTCTATCTTTGAGAACAGTTCGACCAAACTTGTTCTTGTCCTTGTCCCTTGCCGCGATTAACGTTCGCAGCAGCAAGGAGACAGTCCAACTTCCCGTGTGTTTCTGACAGCGGGCGTTACGAGCGCATCTCTGACTCCTTCTACATTCAACGCACTGGCACCACGTAGCGGACATGCCACGGTACTGACAACCGCCCATTAGGCTTCACTATTCCTCCTCTTCTGCTGGTTTTCATACCTTGCTTTCCCAATACAAGGCAAAGCGAACTTTAAATGGAATTTGATGGGCTGTAGGACTCGATGTAGGATTCGATGGCCAGATTGGGAAGCCGGTTGGGAAGCAACATTAGATTGGATCAACTTGATTCAGACACAAACTTTTCAAGATCACCATATTTGGATTCCCAGTGTTCTAAATAGGACTACATATAACAATGTTGGTAAGTAGAGAACAGATTCAATAGCCAGCATGGGGTCTCTTCAAATGTTTTGATTTGAAGACACAGAGAAAGTCAAAGTAAAACAATCCAAACAGAGCGATCATCTGACCCACAAATAAATAAAAACAGACAAAAGTACATTCTTTACAAATACATATACAAATACACAAATAAATGTTTTAAACGTTAGTTTCAAAATCAGTAAAAGGCTGAATGTCCAGTAGTTAACTAAATTAAATAACTTTCATTGTCAGTCTTTGATTGTGGAGAGATCAGTTCTTTTGAAACTCTCCTTTTAGAAGACAGATTTGTCTAAGTCTGCCTTTGGTTTGCTAAAGTTGGAGAGTTGAAGTTGAAGAGTGATTTGTTTTGGATCAAAGGTATCACAGTCATACAAAAAGGTTTTGAACAATGGCTTTTGAATTGGATCAAATCTCGAAAATAAGTGGTTCAAGACAAGTAAAGGATTTAGAAATTGGATAAGATCACATAATCCAATCTTGGTCTTGATCTGGATGAAACTCTCAATATGTGTTGAAGTATTGGGATCCCTTTGATCTAAAAAAATATCTTGAAAACTTTCTAGATTAGGGTAATATAATTCATACCAACACCAAAGTAAGATTGATGACCCAATCAGTGGCACTCCTAGACATGTTTCATAGGATGGGCACTTCTAAAAATTGGTATCAGAAATAGGGAAATTTACTAACCAATAACACCCCCCCCCCCCTCCTCCCTGTCATGTTTAATAATTAGATGATAGATAATAATTTTGTAAGTAGACTGACAATACTGACCGTCTCATATCACTACTATCGCTACATTCATTTATCATTCATCTACTTCCGTTTGCCATCGGGCGCACCATTGACGTCAGTCAAACAGAACATTCTGACAGGAAGTTCTGAGAATGTTTCACTCTCCGTATCCTTTTTTTTCCTGCGTCCAAGATGGCAACCCTAGTGGATGTATGTGTACTTTCCATGAATGTCTTTATTTTCAAGTTGAACGTATAAATAGAAAATAGAGACATACAAATGCATTTAACGCGGACACATTTTGAGCTCCCACATATTTTGTAGAAACATTTTGTATGTATCAGTCCAGCAGAGCTGCCAACTCTCAGGTATTGGCTGTGAGCACCGCTGCATCAAATAAGAAACTAGTGAATTTCTTTAAATCCATTTATTACTAATTGCATTTGTTTCAAACAATTAAACACAATAATTATAAATTATAGTTATGATAAACAATATAAATAGGCTTTCAGGATTTGCACAGAGGCTTGTTGACATCATTGGTGGCACCAAAAGCAGATGAATGGTCTTCCACATCCAATCAGCTGTTAAGTTGCTGGACCACAAGTTTTATGTTATACAAGAACATTTGTGGAGAAACAGAGGACTCACAATGAGCCTCCCATTCTGCCCATAGTTTTTCCTTAGAGGAGGGAAGGAAAGAGAGAGAGAGACAGAGAGAGACAGAGAGAGAAAAAGACATAGTGAGTGAGAGAGAGAAAGAGAGAGGGAGAGAGATAGTGAGAAGGATAAAGTAATCATCGAGCATGTCACCAGTAATTGATGTGGTGGAGGTCACAATGAAGATGGATAAATGAATGAAGAGTGGATGGACGAGACGAGTCTCATTTTGTTTCACCTACATTTCTTAAGGCCTTGAATGTTTCCAGCAAATCCTTGGCTTTGGAGTTGTGCGGAAGCACGGCTTTTAGTTTTTCCATACCGTCTATGAAGTACTCAGTCGTCGCCGTGGTCTATTTCATGCCAATGACAACAGGTGGAAGCTCGTAAATTGCCTTGTTTCATCCAAACCCTTTATGTATGACTAAACTGATTTGATATGATGTTATTTGTGATATATATACCTCTGTCTCTGTTCCTCCACATTGCAGCTTCAGACAACTGCACTTGGCCTCCTAGGGGAGAAAATAAACTGATGTTACAGCATACGACGACACACTTAGACCATATGTTCGTCTATTATTGTCTATTCATATGTTTGCTTATCTATTCAATTCAATTCAATTTATTTTTGTAACGCCCAAAATCACAACAACAGTTGCCTCAAAGGGCGAATCTAGACGTAGTCGGTAATAGTGGTTAGACAAATAGACTAATATAATTATGACTAACCAGTCTAGCATTGAACAAAGCAGACGAAAGGTTAGTTGCAGTTGCGTGTTGTGGTGTGGCGTGACTAAATATTGTTCAGACTGCAGTCAGAAAAAGGGGATACGCTACATTGTGCACAACAGGTGAGAGATCATTAAGTAACCAAGGCTTTGCAGTACAGACTTCAGAAGGTGTCATTTAGAACACTAGCAGACTAACATACTTGCTGGTCTCTCATATAACGAGAGTACGTGAAGAGGAGAAAGAATGAAAAGGATGGAAAGAAGAAAGGACGAATAGAAGGCTGGGCAGAGATAAGCCGAAGAAATGTAAGGATACGTGTAGAAAAGGAGAGACTGGAGAGATGGACAAATTAAGAGTGTGGAATGAAGAGAGGTAGAGTGTAAACTTACTTTACTGGCAGAACAGTTTTCTGGACAGGTCTGCCATGCAAAACAAGCACATATGACAATCTTGACAGCTAATCTTGAACAGAATCTTGAACAATACAACAGAAAGCATGGTCATGTCAAATTAGCGTGACACTGTTATCTTACCTGAACTTCCTTGCTAACTGAGTTCCACTGTCCAAAAAACTCATGAATAATGGGTCTCGCTGACGTTTTCAGGGTCAAGCCTAGCATGACTCCCAGTGTAACAAAAAGCAGGGTTCTTTGTTGCAAAGCCATGTCTGTGTGTTGGAGACAAAATAATTCTCTGCTACTGTAACCAACTGGTTGTGTGGACTGGTTTGCCTCTGGTTCTGTTGGCATTTTTAAAGACCCATGTCTGAATTTCCAATGTTGAATTCTATGAATTTGGGGAACTCCTATTGCTGGTTTCCATAGTCAGATAATCATACTAAATGTTCCACAGCAAGGCTCCATACGCAACTTTCTGACTCTTCTTGAGTGCATGGCACCTCAAAACATATCAGATAACTCTTATCTCGTCGATTTCAAAGGTGTTTCCTTACACATCTTGTCACAGGCCTGCCTAAACAGTCAACCACTCGAAGCATGTTGTCATGATTTGACTATATTCAAAAATATCATTTTGTTCTTGTGCATTTGAGGAGCCGAGACCATGTGTGCTTGCTTGTATGTGTATGTGCATTCACCTGTCTGCGTAAGCATACAGTGCATGTGTGTGTGTGTCCATTTTGGGGGAGTACAAAAGTGTCACTTGGAATAGTCAGACTCTGTGAAAACACATTTCCACATCAACCTTAAAGTGACCTTGGGACCCCCTATGCTTGGGACCCTATATCCCAACAGAAGGTGTGTGTGTGTTTTGGGTTACAGAGAAAGGTTGACTCTCTGGCTGTGCCACACATATACACACTCTAAAAGAACTGTCTTTTTTATTCCAGTGATGTACACAGTTCTTGTAGTGTTGTTTTACATTGTTTTTATCAATTATTGTGCAGAGTGATCAGATAAATAAAACATCACAAAAACATTTCACCATTTTTGGGCTCTGGCATAAAATGACATCACATCTCAAAATGACAAAAAATCATAACATCACAAAAACTAAATTTCATAAATTAATTGGCAGAATAGAAAGTGTGACCTAGTTCTACTCGGGTGAAATAATTATATCATTCGAATTGGTTTTTATTAGCAGATCGAAAGCTGTAATATTATATAAATATGTATATATTATTTTAAATGTTCTTCCCAATAAAAGCTTTTAGAACCTTTATCTTTGATGACTGCTTTCCAGTATTTCACAGAAGCTCATTAAAATAATCCACAAATACTGAAGTAGCAAACCTTTCAAAAGAACAAATGTGTCTCTGCCAATACGTTTGGCCACAACTGTACATAAGTAAGTCAGTCAAATATTTTTCATACAAAACATGTTCAGGGTTATATATATATAAATCATGTGTGACATTGTCCCACAAACCCAAACCTGATCTCACCATTACCCAGAGGTGTCACACCAGCATTCTAATGAATGGGTTGTTATCAAGCTCTGTGATGACAACCCATTCATTAGAATCAGGTGTGCTGAAGCAGGGAAACATCATACACTTTAGGGCCGGCGACCATCGAGGACCAGGGTTTGACACCCCTGCCCTAACCCAACCCTAACCTTTGGCTTTTCCCTGACTCTATTTTTTCTCAAGTGATGCATGGCAGCAATGCTGACTAAAGATCAAAGTTGAGATACGGCTTAGATTTTCTGACAGGGCCTCTGACACATCGTAGGAAACCACAGATAAACTCTAGCCAGGATAAACCCATGACATATTTTCTCAGAATATAAAGGTGAACATGAAAAAGGTTTGTCCTTAACCACTGATCACACAACAATAAAAGGTGGCAACTAATGATTCATTTTATATCATTTGGAATGCCCTGAACATAACCAATGGTCCATTTCTAGTTCCATTTCTATTGAGTCATCATTTCTAATGAGTCCTCGTCTGAAGTCTAATAAACAGCTGCATGCAGCGTCCTCTTGTTGGGCTTGGAAAGGCCATGTTAATGGTCATCCTCCCGACGTTTCTTGTGAGAGTCAAAAACGTTTTGATATAGTATTTAACTGCCCTGATTCCTATACTGACAGTCCAGTCGTGCTCAACTTGTTGTAACATTTATGTTGATTTTGTTATGAACTTTTTGTTTGACTTTATACTTGAAGATTCACTTAATTGACTTGTTACTTTAACAGCAATTGGTATGGGCAACTTCAATGTCAACAGCAATGTCCCACTATAACTGATGCCAAATATTAAGTTAAAAAAAACAATCTACGTTTGAAATCATTATGTTGTCATCAATATATTTATTTATTTGATGGATGTTTATATTCATTATACATTGAAATAAATGCAATAACCAGCCAAAAACACACCCAACCACTACATTTCTTCTCTCACTTGACTAAAACAACTATAATTTATTATCATGCATTTTTACAAACTGTAAATTTGCTGTGTATGTATATACATTGTATAATTGCAATGCTTTGCACATCTTTTGTATTAATGCACTGTTATCCCAGTGTGACGTGACTGAGTAGAATAAAGTAGATGATGCTGGTTTGTTTCAGACCCGTGGTGGGGGTGGACCAAAAGTTGTTTCCTTTCATATGATGACAGAAAATTCACTCAGAGTAAAGACCCGTGGACCTCATTACCCCTTAATTCCTTCGCAGATCTCCTCCTCTCCTTCGGTTTTCCTCGCCTTTCCTTCTGAATCCCTCCTCCATCTCTTTCCCTCCGCCATCCCTCTTCTCCCTCGTCACTCCAGGAACTCGCTCCTCAGGCTGCCCTCGCTGTCAGAGAAGTTAAGCAGCTCCTCCAACTCGTCGCCCTCCGTCTCCTCCTCCTCCTCCTCGGCCTCCCTGGATGTCTGAGGCTCTCCCTCTCCCTTCCCCCCAAGCTCCAGGTAGCCCTTGGTGGTGGGGTTAGGCGCTCCTCCCCGGCCCCCTGCCTCTGCTTTAGTCTTGGTGGCCTGGACCATGACAATTCTGTCATCCCAGGTGGTGGGGCTCCCTCTGGGGCTGCCATCGGCCACCCGATTGCCTGCATCTGCGCTAAGAGCCCTGGCACTGGGGGCCAGAGACACTGCAGACTTGCTGGTACACAGCCCCATGGCCCTCCACTTGGTCTGGCAGGAACAGGCTCACTGTCTGTTCCTCGCTGTCTGTTCCTCAGCCTCTCCTTGATGATGCACCTGTGCCTGAGTCAACTGGTTGAGGCTGAGCAATTGTTTCTTTAGGATGTGTGTGCGTAGAAGGGAACCTTGTTTTCATTCTTTAAACACAGACGTTTGTAACAGGAGCTTTTGTCCCTGGTGTTCTTGAGAGCTTTTGACTTTAGAAGAGCATCCATACTGACAGCTCATCACACAAGTCTGTTTGTGGCAGTTGAGCTCGCGCACTTGAGCACATATATAGCCCACACCACCAAAGTATATTTAGACAGAATGTGTGTTCAGTCTAAGTCACTTTAATTCATTTGCGAAAGCATATTCTGCACATCCGAATTTAGAGATTGTTTTAGCCATCAGTTCGTTTAATTTCCATTTATTCATTTTGCGGACGTTTTTATCCAAAGCGACTTACAAGACGAGTTTGACAAAAAGTGCATGGGTCAATGATTATCAACAAGATAGACTTAAAAGCAATGCAGGTAGCCAAAACATGACGCATACATCGTGAAAAACATTTAAGTGCCAATAGGGAGACCAGTTTCCTCCTTTCAATTTAATCCTCAAACAATTTGTAATCAATATAAAATAACCCTAATAAGAAATCTTCAGCAGAGGTGCTGGTCATCATTAAGGTAGAACTGACCCTAATGTTAAGGTTCATACCTTCAATTACGTAATTTGCTTGCGTTTGAGACTTCACCGGATTTGATTTCCGTCAAAGTTTAAGTTAGTTAATCAACTGCTATTGTAAATCAGTTGGAATCACTTATATGTTGCGTCAACAAGTTTTATATTGTGGTGTAGATTTCTCATGCAAAACGAGAACTCATACTAGTAGTGTCGCTGACGTTCCAAGTTATCTAGATTCTCAAACAGATTAACAGGGAAATGACACATCTGAAATAATCCTTCACTAAAGAAATTTTTAGTGTTTGCGTTATGACAGAATTCGTTATTGTTAAGGTGATAAGGTTCAAACATGAAAAACGAACTACCGGCTTTACTGACGTAACGCACGTGAAACCGTTTCATTTTCCAGCATGACCTTCACGATCCTATGGTGTAGTTCCCCAAGTCTAAGTCTGAATACATTTTAACACATTTTGAGGCCAAATAATGATCACGTGAGATATAAATAGTACTGATTACATTTTTAAATGATATTGAGTATCATAAAATACTGCGATGCTTCAAAAACTAAGTTAAATTGCTTTAAAGGGAACAGTTCTATACAGGCAGTATTTTGGTGACTCGCCAAGGGTCCTTCTCATAATGCATGGTGCAACATGCGTTGGATAATTCGAGAACATACTTACGTTTTCCTGTCCCTTCGTAAAAGATCACTGAGCAGAGGCCGACATACTCCTGATTTGATAGGCGGAAGACATAATTTTACCCAGGAAATATCACCTAAGATCTAGGTAATTGTACAAATACTTGAGTAACCTTTTTATTTAACCTTATTTGAACAAGTTGGGATTTTTATCTCGAGGCCTTGCGTTTTCCTAGCCAAACCAGTCTCCCATACGACCTGCCAGAATGTTGAGTATTGCAAGAACAGCTTCAAGGTCTCTCTCCTCACAGAACTGCACCAGGAGTGTGTCCACCTTGATAAAGAAGGTAAGGTTAACAGCACCAACGACTTATTCTAAATGTTAATGTCAGAACACCTTGTCAAGCGTTGTCAAGCGACACCGTCAACCTGTTACGACGATGTTATCTAAGATTTTAAACGGTTGAAGCTAGCTAGCCAGTGCTAACGAGTACAGTAACTGGCTATGAAATTGTGATGGAGACTGGCTAATCCACGTATTTCTAATGGCAAATGTCTGTCTTTGTTATGATGCGACATAAGTGGAAGGTACGACTTGTACTCTATCTGGTATGGGAAGCTGTAGCTTCCATCTTCATACTTGGGCACAAGTGAGTGCCAAGCGAACTAGCTTGGAAATGTCCTAGCTTACGTGAACCAAGCTAGCTCCGTAGCTGTGACGCAACTTCGTTTGCAGCTTGCAGGCGCTATCGAGCTTGGTTACGCACATATTGAAATTTAATAACGCATCGGTTATCAAACGATTGTATCGATTAAGATCCCGTCTTAGAATTTCGTCGAACAAGTACTGTTTGTGTTACCTTCCTGCATTAAATGCCGAAGGACCTGGCTACCTAGCTAACATATTTCTTCATATTTTACATTTGCGGATATTGTAGAACACCTGTATGGATAAATGTCGCTGAAGTAACGCTAGAACATCACTTACGACAACTCATTATAACCCCATAAAATCCCAGTTTTGAAGTGAGGTAACGAGCTAGGACGTCATTCATCGTGTCTCCCTCACGTGAAGAGAGAACCGATGACCTTCAATGTGGTGTCACTTCAGCCCTCCCCCCAAATTGGAACACAACTACTCCTCCGTCACTGTATAGGATATGAGCACCAACGCAGACACATCTCACACAAATATGAATTCCCAAATTCTTTTGGTTTTTGTAAAGGAGGTATCTGAGCACGTGCCCCTTTCAGAGCTCAATGTTGTCAGGTCCAACTGTGGATCCTATGGTTAAGAGTGCTCGTTTAATATTTAATCTAAACCTGGACTGCATGACTTATTTTCCTGAAATGTGTTTTTCTTGCTTTTCCAGACTTGTTGGAATGGATTCCAGCAGGACACTCTTAGAGCCATGGCCAGAAGAAACTATGCGTGCGTTTCCTTGTAACCAGGTGTAAATTCTGCATGCGAATGTGTTGCGTGCAACGTGAGACTGTGTTCTTGCACTAACTGTGACCATGTCTTACAGCTCTGAGGCCATCAAAGGCTCAGTCATTGGAATTGACTTAGGAACCACCAACTCCTGCGTGGCTGTCATGGAAGGCAAGCAGGCTAAGGTCAGTAGGATAGGTAGTCGGAGAACATCAACAGAGGATTTCTTGTCGCTGGAGAGTTTTCTAGACTGGTGAAGGTTGTGTTTTGGCGTGTCGCAGGTTCTGGAGAACGCAGAGGGTGCAAGGACCACCCCCTCGGTTGTGGCGTTCACAGCTGAGGGAGAGAGACTGGTGGGCATGCCCGCCAAGAGGCAGGCCGTGACCAACCCCAACAACACGCTGTACGCCACCAAGCGGCTTATTGGGCGGCGCTACGACGACGCAGAAGTCCAGAAAGACATGTAAGCTGAAGAGTAGAGACCCTGCTGAGTTCTGTGCTGGCATATACAGTACCTGCTAATACAACAGCCATATTTCTACACACACAACCTCATTTTTGCCAACAGTTCTTGAAATTACCCATAGAAATATCACATGCAAATCAATTACATTCTTCATGGTTTTTGATAACAATACCTTGAAGGAATTTGTTCAACTTCCTGCAAAAAGTGACCTCAGATGTCAGAGGGTTTAGTTATTGATTTTGAGCACATTTTACTGCTCCATATGATTTGAGGATCTTAACAGCATGATTGTTCAGGGTAGGTAATCATACAATTAGTGAATAATCGTAATTTTAAACAGGACAGTGACAATATCTTGTTCATTCAGTGTCATGTCCTGCCTGAATAAAAGGTTTTGCAAGACTTCACTTAAACATATCTTTTAAGTATGAGGTGCTTGAGATGGGACCCCTGAAATTGATTGAATTGAACCTTTCTGGTGCTTCAAAATCCATAGAGGAGACGCTAACGTCCCGCCAGCCCTTGTTCCTGGCTCTTACCCGGTCCTGCTACAGTCTAAAATGCTGGGCATTTTGATGATGATCCGCAAACGAATTTTGGTCCTGGAATTAGCTTCATCTGTGTATTCGGACCCTGACCCTTGGGATATTAGTGAAGACCTAGCGGTCCCAGAAGAGATGACCGTGTGACAGGATGTTGTGATGTGGGTCTGCAGAAAGAACGTGCCCTACAAGATTGTGCGTGCGTCTAATGGTGATGCGTGGGTGGAGGCCCATGGGAAGATGTATTCCCCCAGCCAGGCTGGAGCCTTTGTCCTGATGAAGATGAAGGAGACTGCAGGTAAGGAGGCATTGAGCATCCAGACTCCTCCGTCTTTAACTATCATAAGCTACATGTCAGTCTTTTCTGTACAACCGTCAGGTCTGTATGGAACAGGAGGGATATACAATGTAGCTGATTCGTGTGCGTGCGTGTGTGTGTTTCAGAGAACTACCTGGGTCACAGTGTAAAGAACGCTGTAGTGACCGTACCAGCCTACTTTAACGACTCACAGAGACAAGTAAGGATATGCACTTGCTCTTGGCTTGCTATAGACACACACAGACACACACACACACACACACACACACACACACACACACACACTGATGAATCATTCACAACCGGCAAGCAGGTAAAGGTAGAAAGTTGTTCATACAGCTAATTTTGCCTCTGCAAAATGTTATCAGGTTTCAAAGTAAATAACCTTTAGATAAAGTTCTAAAAGTGTTCTTGGAATAAGTGCCCTTACTTATGAGTTCTGTGTGAACAAAACGATATTATGGTTGTCAATGAACGCATCCTAACGAGTAAAAGATCAGAACATCTCTTGACAGTTTTGCACAATTGTTGTTTCCAGGCTACCAAGGATGCTGGTCAGATATCCGGTCTTAACGTGTTGCGTGTGATCAACGAGCCTACTGCTGCAGCCCTGGCCTATGGCCTGGACAAGACCCAGGATAAAGTGTGAGTATTTGTTGTTGTTGTCTTGACGTACATACACGCAAGTACACAAGATGTCACTAGCAGCTCGATTCTTTCAAGTGACCGACTCTCTCCTCCCCCCGTCTGGGCTCGTGTTGCAGCATCGCCGTGTACGATCTGGGCGGCGGCACCTTCGACATCTCCGTCCTGGAGATCCAGAAGGGCGTGTTTGAGGTCAAGTCCACCAATGGAGACACCTTCCTGGGAGGAGAGGACTTCGACCAGCACCTCCTCAAACACATTGTCAAGGAGTTCAAGAGAGAGGTGAGGAGGAGGAGCTGCGCTCTGCAGCTGAGGTGTCCAGTTCTTGCCCTTAGAGACCCCTTGCACGGCATGTTCTAGATGTTTCCCTGCTCTGACACATCTGATTCAAATGAATGATTATCAGGCTTCTAGAGAGCTTGATGGCAACCCATTTATTTGATGTGTCTGAGCAGGGAAACATGTCAGACAATATACAGGACAGTGGCCTCTGAGGACTATGAATGAACGTCGGTGCACTACAGCTCACTGTAAAGGAGGTAAAACATGTAACCACTTGTGGGCTCGTTGCAGAGTGGTGTGGACCTGACCAAAGACAGCATGGCCCTGCAGAGAGTCAGAGAGGCGGCAGAGAAGGCCAAGTGTGAGCTGTCGTCCTCACTGCAGGTGACTAGAATGCGCGCGCACATGCGTTTGCTCCCTTAGAATAAGGTGGAGCAGATGTTGGATATAAGACTGACTCTAGAGAACCCTCCCTCCCTAGACGGACATCAACCTCCCCTACTTGACCATGGACGCGGCCGGCCCCAAGCACCTGAACATGAAGATGACCCGCTCCCAGTTTGAAGGCATCGTAGCCGACCTGATCCGCCGCACCGTGGCGCCGTGCCAGAAAGCCATGCAGGATGCCGAGGTCTCCAAGGGCGACATCGGCGAAGTGCTGCTGGTCGGGGGCATGTCCCGCATGCCTAAGGTGAGATACTGAACCCTTTTGTTATGGGGGCTTTCAAGGATGTATGCCATCCTAGATTAAGATTGTCTGATTGTGTGTGTGTGTACCGTATTCACTCTAGTGGCTACCTACTGGATAGAAGCACTGATATGCAGAGGATAAGAAGTGTGTTAGTGGGCTTACCTGATCTAGCAGGTCTGTTAACAAGACCACATAGGCTCCGCTCTGGGTCTATGGTGCTCTGTCTGTGAGCAGAAGCTCTGCTGAGTGATTGGAGGTGCGTTAACATCACCTCTCCCCACCCTCCCTCTCCAGGTTCAACAGACCGTCCAGGATCTGTTTGGCCGCGCCCCCTCCAAGTCTGTCAACCCAGACGAGGCCGTCGCCATCGGAGCCGCCATCCAGGGTGGCGTCCTGGCCGGTGACGTCACAGATGTGCTCCTGTTGGATGTGACGCCCCTGTCGTTGGGCATTGAGACCCTGGGAGGAGTGTTTACCAAGCTCATCAACAGGAACACCACCATCCCCACTAAGAAGGGCCAGGTGAGAGGGAGACAAACACACACATACACCTGTCAAAACGTCCACCTTACCAAGGAGAGAAACACGCACACCTCGTAGCCACTGCCAAGAAGTATAGTTGTTCATATTACAATTTAAACGTCCCTCTTCAGTGTTGAGGTTTGTTCATCACTGTGGCCCCCTCCTCCTTCTAAACAAAGGCACTGTAACCACCCCTCCTCCTCCAGGTGTTCTCCACTGCAGCTGACGGGCAGACCCAGGTAGAGATCAAGGTGTGCCAGGGCGAGCGAGAGATGGCCGCTGACAACAAGATCCTGGGCCAGTTCACGCTGGTGGGCCTGCCCCCTGCTCCACGCGGCGTCCCCCAGATCGAGGTGACCTTCGACATTGACGCCAATGGCATCGTACATGTGTCTGCCAAGGACAAGGGCACTGGCCGCGAGCAGCAAAGTAAGTGGGTGGCGCGCCCGTCGTCAAGGGTAACGGGAATGAACTGGGAATGAATACTGGGTAACTTCAACAAATAATCTGGTCTGGTATAACAACCTGCTCTCATCCTGCTCTGCTCCCTTTCTCCTCTCCTCTGCCTCTCCTCCTTCAGTCGTGATCCAGTCCTCCGGAGGCCTCAGCAAAGACGACATTGAGAACATGGTTAAAAATGCAGAGAAGTACGCTGAGGAGGACAGAAGGAGAAAGGTAGAAGATGCCTGAAGATTGAAACTACATGCTCCTCTGCTCTTACCCATCGGCACTTATTTGCTTTTCCCAACGGATGCTTCATGTTTTGACTACCTTCAATCTTTTTGAGGCTGTCTTGTTTCAAGGTCATTGACCTAGGCCACAACCTAGAGCTCCATGACCCTCCTACATAGATCCTCCAGAGATGCTCCATCTAGATCTCTGCTTCCATAGATCTGTCTCTGCTTCCATAGATCTGTCTCTGCTTCCATAGATCTGTCTCTGCTTCCATAGATCTGTCTCTGCTTCCATAGATCTGTCTCTGCTTCCATAGATCTGTCTCTGCTTCCATAGATCTGTCTCTGCTTCCATAGATCTGTCTCTGCTTCCATAGATAGACTTGAAACCATTCCTTAGTTCTCCTGTATGTAGTCATCTGTGTGTAATCTGGTTGGTGTTTCTTGGGATTAGGACCGTGTGGAGGCTGTCAACATGGCAGAGGGTATCGTCCATGACACAGAGTCCAAGATGGAGGAGTTCAAGGACCAGCTTCCGGCTGACGAGGTATGGATGCCATCTTGGCTTGCCAGTGGGTTTCAGAGAGCCTGCAGTGCAGCCTAGAACTTTGAAGATGTATTAAGGAAAATTGCTGTTGCAAAGTCAAAACTAAATTGTAAATACATTGTGTGCATGTGTGAATATAAAATGTTATGTACAAAGACTGTACAAATGGACTGTTTCCGATCCAATCTCACCAAAAGCTGTTCCCACGCCTCCTCCTTCTCCTCTCCCATCAGTGTGACAAGCTGAAGGAGGAGATCAACAAGGTGCGAGACCTGCTCTCCAGGAAGGATGCAGAGACGGGGGAGAACATCAAACAGGCCGCCAGCAACCTCCAGCAGGCCTCGCTCAAGCTCTTCGAGATGGCCTACAAGAAGGTATGGTGCCCTGCATCCTCCATCTGCACCGCCAAGCCGAAAGTTGATTCGCACTGACGTGTGGATGCTTTGGGGTTTAATGACGTTGTGTGTTCGTCTGCTAGATGGCGTCGGAGAGGGAAGGCAGCGGTGGCAGCGGCAGTTCGGGGGCGTCCTCTGGAGAGGAGAAGAAGGAGGGCCAGCAGTAGAACCCTTTTGCACTGGAGGTTGTCATGGAGACAACGGGGGGGGTCATGAACTGGTGGCCTTGGGAGACGCGCTGCTGTGTCGTCCCGAGCGATGTTTGCGTTCAAGTCATTCTCACCTATACTGTGTTTTTGCAGTAAAACAATACAGTACAATAATGTCAATGTATGTCATCCCCCCCTCCCACACACACACACATACACTCTCTAATTTAATTGTCGTTCATTATATATAAATATCCTGTATGTTGAAACACCAATTATTTACGTCTGATGTGAAGTAGATTCTGTATCGTTTTCTGTCTGCGAGCCCCCCTGGGTTTATGCCGTGGTTCCGTCTGTCGTCAGTTTGTAAAATGCAGCGATCCAGGCCAGCCTAGCCAGAGCTTCTCATGGTGTGTGTGTGTGCGTGGGGGGGTGGGGGCTGCCCTGTTAGGCCTCAAGTTACATCAGCCTCTTCTTTGCTGAGAGTGAAGTATAGTGATGAACATGGTAGTGAGATGCCATAATATGACAAAGCAACAGCCTTGTTTTTTCAGTTTTTGGGGGGGGGAGATTTTTGATTTAAGTTTGAATCTAGAGGGATTGCTGGCGTTCATGTGATGCATGAGAAGTGTGATTGGCTCGTTCGTCACTATAGAATTTGAATACTGAATACCATTGAATACTGAAGTCGGTGTATATACATGGGGATCAGAGATATTATGCAGCATTCGTAACTTGACTCGTTTGAAACATATTCCGTCACCGTCATTTTGCTAGACTACGAAATGAATCTCCTTGATGGCATGTGTTGCCATTGATACAGTACACGTTCTTACCTGATGAGTTGCTGCTTGCGACCTGCAAAGAGCGAGCGAGCTAAAGAGCTACTCTTCGAGGCACCTGTAAGCGTGAGGTGCGGCTGATGGTCTTGGCTTGTAGACATGGTGATGATGGATTACGTCAGAGTGAAAATGTCTCAATTACTGTTGCTGTCTTTTCTAATAAAATTCCAAATTTAAAACTCTTTTCCCTTATTTATGTATGGTGTCACGGTGTACTGGTAATCCTCATAGAATACTCTATAAACAGTAACAGAAGTGTGTTTCTAAACCTTTGTGTCCATAATAAGACCTCTTATAGTTCTATAGTAATGAAAGTAAGCAAATGTGTAACAAAATTACTGCTTACAGCCCAACTGTACTCTTAAGTTTTAAATTGAAAGATTAAATATGTGTTTTCTGAGATGTTATATCTTTATACGTTTACTGTATGCACCTGTCTTACATAGTAAATTCCTTATTTGTGTACTTGGCGATTAAACTTGATATTGATTCAGATTGATGGACACACGACGTCTATCACGTCAGTGACGCCATGGGGCAGGGCGTGTCCGAGAGCATCTATCCCATCAGTCATAGCGGCAATTGGATATAAAAACATGCGCGCAACGTTTGCAACTTCTTGATTCTGCGGACAACAAGAGAAGCAGACGCACTATCATGTTGAGTTCTGCAATAATGTTCAAGTCGGCGAAACCCGAGTGAGTGACATAACGAATTCTAAACGTTGTCTCGTTTTATATATGAGTTTGCGAATGCTAGCATAAACCATAGAACCTTATTGCATCTTGCTAACAAACTACATTAGCTAGTGTGGTAATGGCGGTCACTTTCAGAGTCATTGTAGTGCTACAATGTTACAAGTCGTTAGTAGGAAATAATGAATTGCCAGTGGATCAATACAAGTAACAGGATTCGCCTTTAGTTGTTATAAAATATGTTTTTTGGTTTACTAACCTAGACAAGGTTTGCCTACCCGAATCAAGTTCCACGTGCGACGTTTTGCATGTGTTCCAGCTAAAACATGGCTGGGTGGATGTAGCAAGTTATCACGCTTTACCTTGTTAACAATATATATTAATTTGCTTGTGCTTTTTGCTTAGGCTGTACTTCGGTACAGAGCCAGACATTGAAGAGGATATTGGAACATGATACGTTGAAGGTAACGCGTCAGACTGGCTAGTTCATTTCCCAGCGATAAGTCAGCTGTCCTGGCCGTCTGTGCCTCGATCAGTGTTACATTGCTGGTAGAGTATCGCCCCACCATCTGGCCTGGTCGGGTGGACACTGTTTTAGTGTCTGCTTGTGCTGGGCTGCGGCAGGGCTGTGCTCCTCTGAGAGTGGTCTGTTCCCCTTGACACGGGGGCAGGCCTAGTTTGGGGTCCAACACAAAAGTATTGTGCTAGTGTCCCTGGTGAAGGACTCCTAAAGTAAATGCGTTTTAACGGTCTCCCTTTTGCAGGTTACCTCGTGAATTCCCATTGGCGATTCAAGATGTCAGGCATGCTAGTTAAGAGTGAGTGGAAGCTTTAGTACTCCTACATTTTTCTGTCAAGAAATGACTTGTGTGCAGTGATGAATACTATCAACACATCATTCAGATTTTATGATGATGACGACGCTTCATAACCCTGAGCGCAGTACTTCTAATCCACATAGGGTGTATTTTCTTGTGTCAACTAATCCAGTCTTCTCCATCTTGCAGGAACTAGACTCTGAGCATGGGGTCTGGATATCATGAGTCTGGATAAGCTGTCACTCTACTTTAGTGTGATTCCTAAGGTATAAATCTACTCATGAATCCTAAAATGAATTTCTTCAGGTGTACGTGTTCCTATGAAATGAACCGAATGTAGTTGGTGGAACGGCGTTCAAGTGTTGTGAACCCAAGCGTGTACTCTCATGGCGGAGGCCTTCCTTCCCCGCTGTGAATTCAATAACCTTGGAAGAGAGATTGCAGGACTTTGGCACAGGTTAAAGTAGGCTCAATCTACAATAATCTGACTAGAAGACCTGAGACAAACCTTTTAGTCAAGTGTGAAGCTCCCTCTTGCTGTTGTCACTAGCTAATTTGACCTTTTTTTCCCCCCTCAAAGGCATTGCCAGCTGGGCGTAGGGTGGGACACCCAGTTCACATCATGACATGCGTGTCAACATTTGAAGCGATTGCTTTTTCTGTTCCTCATGTTGAGTCACATGAATCCAAGTGTCAAGCTGAGATGCCATAGATCTCAAAGGCTACTGGACGTTGAGCTGACTTGTCAGCCAGGCTCAAATTGGTTCATGGTGGTTGAGAATTGTAACCTATAATTTTGCAATAAATGACTTGATTTGACAAGTTTCTCTCCTTTACTGTTGCAATACATAATGTCACTGGCTGCCATTGAGGTTGACTTTTACTGTGTAAACCAGGAGTGGGCAATCCTGGGGAGGGGAGATTGACGTTTCCCTGCTTTAGCTGACCTGTTAATAATTCAGGCTTCCACAGAGCTAAAGAATTCGTTTGAATCAGATGTGCAGGAGCAAGGAAAGGTGTAAGTCCTTCTGGGCTATCGCTTACCACTGGTGTACATAAATGAAAGAAACCTGTTATATTGATATTCAAATGTCCACAAATTAACACTTTTTATACTTGGGGGCAAACGTGCGTAATTGCATGTTGAATTGTGTTTTTGAATATACATATCTGCTGACTAAACGGCTGGAGTGTGCACTCACGTATTTCCTGTTGGTTTACGTTCATTCTACGTTAACGAGACACAGGGAGGCGCTGTTATGCTACACCTGCATATGGTCGCGGTCTCAGGCGGCTCTTGGATTGGCCAGAGGTTGCCAGCTGTGGCACAGTGAGCGCTGTACCGCTGCGTCTTGGGGAGAGCGGAGAGATGCAGAACAGCACGAGAACGATGAGGAGAGGCAAGAAGGCGCAGTACTTTTCAGAAAGGACTTATCCCTTAACCATTTCATCATTTTTGACCCTGCGCTATTAAATGTCGCCCATTCGAACGTCAAATGTGCGAAGGATTCGTATTCAGTTCATTGTGCAGTAGAGTAGATTTCAACGCCATAAAAACTGTGTGGTATAAATTCATAACGATTGCTTTGACTGGAGAAAAATGTAAGTATCCAACTTATAGACCTGATTTGAAATTGGTCAGTTCGAAGAATTTTTATTAAATTTGGTAAATGTTATAAAAATGTGTGGCTAATATGAAGGAATAAATTCTCGTGTTTCGACAGACGTTCAATTTAGCGAAAGATGAAGTGGATGGACGCGTGTGTGTCTCTGTGCGCTGTTCTGTTCACTCTGCTCTCGTCGTGTGAGGCTAAAGGTAAGAATAACTCCTCAAACGGGGCCCCAAGATAATTAGAGAAGTGGTATGCTGTCCATATGTGTAATTTGTCCAAACGAGTTTCCTCTGAGCCATATGCATCTTATTATAGCCTATCGACGAATTTTACATATGCTAATACAAATTAGCATGGATGGAGATCAGATGAACATGAATCGAGACGTGTAGACATTTCGAACATCTTTTCACGAAACGTCTCACCACTAGTGAACATGCTTTTTCTCACAAGATTCTTTATTCACTGCTGTTTCTGTTCTGTCAATATTTCTGTTGGAGGGAACTCAGCAGAAACTCACCGGCTAATCTTGCGTGTTTAATCCTGAGGAATTTATCAAACAATTCAGCGAACTGCATTTGGCTTGTCCTCACTGATGTGAAGTCAGATCAAGCAGGGAGAGACACAACCCATTTAGAGAGTTTAGCAGAGAGTTTAATAGGAAAATGTGCTGAAGGGTGTCCTGCTGACGGACATACCACACATGGGGAAGACTGGGGGCTGAGGGAGAGGACTGGAAGACTGGGGGCTGAGGGAGATGACTGGAAGACTGGGGGCTGAGGGAGAAGACTGGAAGACTGGGGGCTGAGGGAGATGACTGGAGGATTGGAGATGAGGCTGGAGGCTGGCTGAAGCTGTAGTTAGGGTATAGAAGTTTGAGGACTAAGGCTGTATCTAGGGTAGGGGCTGGATGTGAGGCTGTATCTAGGGTAGGGGCTGGATGTGAGGCTGTATCTAGGGTAGGGGCTGGGTGTGAGGCTGTATCTAGGGTAGGGGCTGGGTGTGAGGCTGTATCTAGGGTAGGGGCTGGGTCTGAGGCTGTATCAAGGGTAGGGTCTGGATGTGAGGCTATATCTAGGTTAGGGGCTGGGTGTGAGGCTGTATCAAGGGTAGGGTCTGGATGTGAGGCTATATCTAGGGTAGGGGCTGGATATGAGGCTTTATCTAGGGTAGGGGCTGGATGTGAGGCTGTATCTAGGGTAGGGGCTGGATGTGAGGCTGTATCTAGGGTAGGGGCTTGATGTGAGGCTGTATCTAGGGTAGGGGCTGGATGTGAGGCTGTATGAGCACAATGTGTAAGTTTATGCCTCAAGTGAAGTAGAAAGGTTGTTTAGCTAAATCAGAGGAACCCTCACCCAGACCTCTTCAGATAAGGTGGAGTCAAACAGGAGGGGCAAGTCTGTCTGTCTTGTTTAGAGGGAGCGGTCTGTGCGGTCTGTGTGTGTGTTTGCATTGATTTGTCCCTGATGTCGACTCGAGTATGGTCGTTATTCCAGAAAGTTCCCCCCCAAGTAAGAATGTGAGAATAGCCTCTAAACAGGAATATTAGACAAATTTGCAGCCGTGTGATAGACTAGTGTTGGGACCTGCAGCATACCTGTGTGTGTGTGTGTGTGTGTGTGTGTGTGTGTGTGTGTGTGTGTGTGTGTGTGTGTGTGTGCGCGTGCGTGTGTGTGAAACCCAGACTTCAGGTAGGTACCCCAGAAAGGCCACAGTAAGTAGCCTTTAAGGGGCGTAGAGGTTGCGCAGACCCTTGCGGTCAACATCCTATTGTTCTCTCTGTTTACTCGACCATTAAATGTTCTCATGCGTTCGTGCCGAGTGTGTGGGTTGGAGGGGGTGGGTGGGCGATGTGTGTGTGTGTGTGGGGGGGGGGGTTAGAAGATGGAATTGTCTGCAGAACTCCTGCTTGGCATCATTAAGCAGCTAATGGTTGATAGTGGTGTATGAATGACAGAGACAGTAAGTGGTAGATAACTGGTTAATACCTGACTGATAACATCTTGATAACGGATCTGGTGGTGGCAGCCAGCTTCTTTGCGTGTGTCCCTAGAAGCCTGATAGCTGCTCTGCTGCAGAGCCACTCCAGCCGTTTACCTGTGGGTGTTCCTCTCTGTGTGTGCAACCCACAGCTAGTTCTATCGAGTACTTGAAAATCCTAATCTGGAAAACAGACCTGTTCTGGGATGCAAACCTGACGTTTGCTCTGGCAACAGTCTTTGTAGCCTATCAACCAGTGTTATCATCATATTCTTAGTCAGCATGCAAAGAGGCTCTTGCCAACCCCCTCCCCCATTTCTCTCTCTCCCTCTCTCTCTCTCTCTCTCTCTCTCATTCCCCCCACCTCTCTTTCTCTCAGTCTCTCTCCCTCTCTTTCCCTCTCCCTCCGTCTCTCTTCCCCACCCCCTTACCTCCACGCTCTTTAAACTATGCTGGAAGACGAAAACCTCCTCATTATTGTTGTTTTGAAGTGGTTTCCAGCCGTGTGCCGGTCTCTGTAGCAGGGATGTGGGTTAGCGTGGCGCTGCATGTGTGCGCGCGTGTGCATGTGTGTGTGTGTGTGTGACCGGGAGGAGAGGCAGCTGGAGGTAAACATGGCCAGCTAATGAGGCTGTTGTTTCGGTCTGGGCCTCAGCCCTGTGGTGCTGAAGAACCGCTGATCTTTATAGAACCACATTAGAAAGACAATGTTTTATGCATGGTCTAGGACATACCTCACAGGAGATAATGTTCTAGGCATGGTCTAGAACATATCTCAAAGGAGAGAGAATGTTCTAGACATGGTCTAGGACATACCTCACAGGAGAGAGAATGTTCTGGTCCTGGTCTACAAAGGGGAAAATGGAACATAAAGAACATTTTTGAACAGTCTACCGTTCTCCAGTTCACGGTGTACACATGTGTTTATGTGTGCGTGTGTTTTTGTATTGGCCCCTATTCTTACCTGGTAGCACTGTGTTTGCACAGGTGTGAGAGGGGGGCAGTACAAGAGTGAAAGAGAGGTTGGGAGTTCCTGTCATCCCTCCATCCCTCCCTCCATTGTTCTCTCCATTCCTGTGGACTTAGCGTGCCAGGGCTGTGTGCACACACAAAACCAGGCTGTATATCTGTGTGTGGGTGAGTGTGTGTGTACGCGTGCGTGTGTACGTGTGGAGCTGCTCCCCATGTCAGGTCTTTGTGCTACAGATGGGATTAAAGGTTCTTTAACTACAGGGATTACAAGATCCTTTCTCCTCTCTCGCTCTCCCCCCCGCTCCTCCTCCCTCCCTGCTCTCTGGTCTTTAGCCTGTCACACTGAGTCAGAGGCCTGAACAGCCTGCACGAGAGTGGAAGAGGATGGTTGGGGGGGGGGTGAATGGGGTGGGGAGGTGAAGAACGGGAGGATGGGATGGGGGGCGGGAAGAGGGGGAAGAAGAGTGCCGACCTGAGGCATGAAAAGAAGGAGGGAGGAGATGAAGGAGAGGGAGGAAAGGGGGAGATGTAGAGGAGAGGAGGAGGAGGAGAAGTGGCGAGGGAGGAGGAACGGAGGGACGTTTGAGGGTGGAGGTGGCTTGTTGAGTCCTGTGGTTTTTCTCAGAACAGCAGCATTCCTGATGGTTAGAGCCTGGTGGCACAGCAGGAGAAAGGAAGGAAGGATGCAAGGATGGGAGGGCCTCCTGATCTTTATCTCCCCTCCTCTCCTCCCTCGCCCCTCCCCACTCCTCCTCACTTCATCTCCTCTCCCCTCCTCTTCTCCTCTGCTCCTCTCCCCTCCCAGAGGAGGACCAGGATCTGTCTATCTGGGAAAGATTCATGGAGGGGTGAGTTCTGCTGCACAGTGCAGAGGAGAGAGGTCAAGACATGGATCACCAACTGCTGAGTGGAGAGGCAGCCACATACACAAGTCCACACACCTACACACACACACACATTTACTGGGGTGAATCAGAGGTAAACAGGGGCTATAAACCTAGCTGTGTTTGCCAAGGCCTCCTATCTTCTTTATGTCACACACACACACAAACACACACACAGGTTCTAATCTTAGCTGTGATAAGGAGCTGAATTCCTGTGCCTGGTGTGTTTGGTCTGATGCTCCTATCTCTCTAGACAAACATGCTGCTACAATAGAACTGTTCTGCCTCAACCCCTCCCTCTCAGGACCAGGATAGGACCAGCTCAGTGCCGGTAGATCTCCTGTCAGGACCAGGATAGGACCAGCTCAGTTCCGGTAGATCTCCTGTCAGGACCAGGATAGGACCAGCTCAGGGCCAATAGGTCTCCTCTCAGGACCAGGATAGGACCAGCTCAGGGCCATTACATCTCCTGTCAGGACCAGGATAGGATTATCTTAGGGCCAGTAGATCTCCTCCTGTCAGGTCCAGGATAGGACCAGGTCAGGGCCAGTAGATCTCCTGTCAGGACCAAGATAGGACCAGCTCAGGACCAGTAGATCTCTTAGCCTCGTTCCCCTCTTCTCTTCTCCATTACTCTGTTGGTTCAGTGATAAGAATATCTCATTCTTACTTTCTCTTTATCAACATTTCTCTGTACTATATGCAACCCAGGAAAAAGAAAAGAGAGACCACCCTTTCGTGCCTTTTTTTATAAGTTGAGAAGGACCATTTTATCTTCAGTGAGAAACAGAAGGGTCAAATTTAAGAAGCCACTGCTAATTTGACCCTTTTGTTTTTCACCCAAAATGGTCCTTCTCAACAAACAAACACAAGGAAAGACAAGGCGCAACAGTCTCTTGTTTCTTGTTTACAGAGCTGTCTACGTATACTAACTGTCTATACTAACTGTCTATACTAACCCTAACCCTGTCTATACTGTGTACATACAATATCATCCGTTTTTGTCACAGTTTTTATGGACTACACACAGTTTATATGTATGTACATATATTTTTTTCTGTTGGTCTTTATCTTTTTCTTCCACACATGCAGTATGTATGTGCTACTTCCTGTGCTGGTATAAATTGGAGCTGTGTTGTGGTGTGCTGTTTGAAGCTCTTTGTTTCTCTGCCGGAGTCTAGGCCACCAACTCATACTCCCACACACACACACACACACACATACTCACACAAATGCAGATGTATGTAGTGTTGAGATTGAAATTAATATCAGACTTGCCTGTCTTTCTTGTCTTCATTTGTCTTTGAGTTGGTTTCTTTTATCTAGCTTGTATAAAGCACAAGTACACACACCCATTCCCTCACACACACAAGCACATTCACACAGATAATGCATATAGGGAGTAGCAGCTCACCCCTGTCAACTCTACACTCTCCTGCACCAGTGACTTTAGAGCAGTTGTCTGTTATGTGTCGAAGAGCCTTGTGTGTGCGTGCCTGTGTGTGTTTGCATGTGCGTGTATGTTAGGTCAGATTGGGGGGGGGGGGGGGGGGGTGCTCTGGCTGGCGCCTCATCTGCCAACAGATCCAGTCAGGCCTACCAGCTAGTGATGGACCCCACCCTCCCATCCCACCCCCCCTTCCCCTCCCTGTCAGCACCCTCATACCCATGACCCTTGCCCCCCCCACCCCCCTCCTCACTCCGCTCTTCAGGCCACTTGAAATCTTCTGCCGTGACAACCGGACACCTCTGTGACAGAAGGAATCGCTCTCTTCTCCTGTCCCCTCCTCTTTCCTCCCCTCCCCTCTGTTCCTGAGGGACCTGCTCTCCTCTGTCTACCTGGACCTCTGTTCATGGAGCAGAAAAATGTCTGGTCCTCGCTTAGAGCACAGAGCCATCTCAGTCTAACTCGGAGGAATGTTCTGTAACTGTATGCCTACACTGAAAACAAGCTCCACTTCTCTGCTCCGCTTTACTCTCTCTCTCCCTCTCTCTCTCCTTCTCGCTCTCTCTCTCGCTCTCTCTCTCTCGCTCACTTTCTCTATCTCTCTCTTTCCAACTCTCGCTCTATCAGTCTCTCTCCCTCTCTCTCACACTCTCTGTCTCTCTCTCTTTCTCTATCTCTCTCCCTCCTCTGGCACTTTCCTGGAAGTCTACCAGATGCTCCAGGTGAAAACAGTTCTTTGACTTACACACACAAGCGAGCACACACACTCACAAGCGAGCACACACACACACACACAGACCTATTGCCAGGCAGAGAATCAGACATTTTAGTTTGAGTTTAGTGTTGCTGTTTCCATAAAGTTGGCTGTTCTCCCACCTGTTGCTGTTAACGCCACAGGATGTGACAGTACTAGGCATGAATGAGGGGTGCTGTCCAACACACACACACACACACACACACACATACACACACATCCCCCTCCAGACACACACACTTGCACTGTAACCACTCACACAGGCATGCACAAGCACAAACCCATACTCACCGACATGAGCGCACACACTCTCTCACACACACGCACTCTCTTTCTCTCACACACACACACTCACACGCCAGCGGTGCGCAGGGCCAGGGGAAGTGGAAAGCCGCTCTCATGGGAGCTGGACTGCTGAGCAGACAGGATGAAAAGAACTCTGTGCACGCTATGCGCAGGCAGGGGCAGAAAAGCCCCCCTGACAGGAATAACAAGACATTCCCCCTCCAATAACTGAGCACAACCCCCTTAGTCTCCATCTCAATCTGCTTCCCTCCCTCCCGCCCCGCCTCGCCTCCCCCGCCCCTCCCAGCCCCGCCCTGCCCTGCCCTCTTCCTAGGTCTCCGTCACTATGTCACCCCCCACAGTTCTGTGTCAAGCCTTGTTGTATGACCTCCCCTTAAAGCACTGTCATCGGGCCGATGTTGATGAATTGAACATCCATATATAATATAATGTTTCCGTCTGTCTGTATGTCTTACTGTCTGTGTTTTTCTCTGGGTGTGTGTGTATTTCTCTGTGCTTGTGCGCGTGTGTGTGTATGTGTGTCCAGGCCCTCCCTGGGTGAGCCGGTCGGTGGAGGAGCGTCAGACGGCCTGGGTGGGGCGCAGTGTGCGGCTGGCGTGTCCCGTGGAGGGAGACCCCCCGCCTCTGGTGCTGTGGGTGAAGGACGGCCGCAACGTCAACCCAGGCTGGAGCCGCTACCGCGTGCTGGAGCGAGGGCTCCGGATCCGGGAGGTGGAGGAGGGTGACGCTGGCAGCTTCGTCTGCAGGGTCACCAACGGGTTCGGCAGCGTGGCCGTGAACTACACGCTCGTCGTCCTAGGTGGGAATCCGTTGCATGCACACAAGGTCAAACACCACGCCAAAGACGCGAGAACACGCACACCTCGTACGCGCACATCGCACGCGCACCTCGTACGCACACCTCGCACGCATACCTAAAGCAGTCGCACACACACATGGTCACATTTGAGGGACACGGTTTCGTTCAGCTTGCATAGAGAGAGCGGGTTCAGCCGTCATGGTAGTGTAACGTCGGCGCCGTAGCGACGAGCGTTGCTGACTTCAGTACTGAGAGGAACAGCAATACCCTGCAGAGGTGACACACACTCACACCTCGAGAACAAAGAGCTGCTTCTTTACCTGCTGACACACACACACACCACGCATGTTTATCAGGGCTGTAACCCTATACACCTCTACTTAGTTTACATGTACAGCAAGGCAGATGCCCACACTCGTACACACACCAAAGCACACCCGGGAAATGTCTTGGTTTGTATGCGTGAAGGAGGGGAGCTGAAGTGGGGTTTTTTGTGGTGGTGGTGGTGGGGGGGGGGCACTGTGGTGTTTGAGGGAGGGGGGTTATGTTGAGGTGAGGTAACGGGGGGTACGCAGGGGTGAGGCAGGGTTATTAGGTTGTTGTTCCAGGTCGGTAGGGGCAACAGGGTACCAAGGGGGGAGACTCTGAGCAGGGGCTACTTCCCTGGTGACTCAAGAGACTAAACTGCGAAGGGAGTGTGTGTGTTTGTACATGTGTGTTTGTCGGGTAGTGAGGATTGAGAGCGGCCGGCTGTCTTCCTGTTAGGTCCCAGAGGCTTGTGGGACAGTTGAGTTACAACGCCTGCCTCGGTCTGGTCCCTGTAGAACTGACCTGCTGACTCTCTGGGTCATTAACTCTTCGTGTGTTTGTGTGCATGTGTGTTCCGTGAACGGTACTGCGCGTGTCACTGTGCTGGAATGTGTGTGTATGTGTGCGTGTTTGTGTCTGTGCACGTGTATGCGTGTGTGTGTTGCATGAATGATATCGTGTGTTCCGTATGTGCCGTTCTGTGTGGGTTTGTTTGTATGCGTGTGTGTGCGTGTGAGCTTGTGTGTGGGTGCGCGTCTGTGTATGTCTATGCGTGTGGGCGTATTTGTGTGAGCATGCGTGCGTGCATGAGTGCGTACATGTGTGGGTGTGTTACATGAATGATATTGCGTGTCAGTATGTGCTGTACTCTGTGGGTTTGTTTGTATGTGTGTGTGTGTACGCGTGCGTGTGTGTTGTTGTGTGTGTGTGTGCGCGCGCGCGTGTGTGTGTAAGGCCAGGGGAACTCCAGCCAGGCTGTGGTGTTCTCCAGCACCACTAGGGAGGTAGCGCACTAGGAGAAATGTGATCCTTCTTGGCCTGGCACAGCCTGCCTCACAACAAGCATGGGCACAGAGGGGGAGGGGGGGAGGGGAAGAGAGGAGGAGAGGAGGAGGAGGGGAGAGGTGAATCTCAGTTCTCTGGTTGAACGTGTGTCTGTGTGCGTGCGTGTTGTGGTGTAACAGGAGCTGCTGTGATGTACCTAGCAGCATGTCTGTCCCTGCTCTCTGTCTTCTACCCCAGACCCACCCCCCACCCCTGCCCCCCTCCATGTTCAGGTGCTCTCTCCAGACAGGCAGGCCTGATGACATCACATGAATGCGAAACCGGTTCACGCACGCACGCACAAACACACACACGTCTCCCTGTGATAGAAGGTCCATTGTGCACTGGAGCGCTCATCAGCCATGCCACGCAGCCCAGCAGGCAGCATGACATCATGTCAAAATGCATGTCATCGTTTCTGATGGGAAGTGAGGTTGTGGTGATCTCGATGTCAGTTCCTGGAGAGCTACAATCCAGTCTTGTGGATGTTTTTGCCACTCTAACCGTAATCCTATTAGGATTCATCAGAAAAGCAAAGTCGTTCATGGAACCAGGTGCTGGGTTTGGGATGGGGGCTAGTCTAGCCTGTTTGTTTACTGCTGCTGTCCGCTGCTTTGAGGAGACTGAGTCAATGTTGACATGTTGACTGAGTCCCACCTCACACACACCTCGCACACACCTCATATACATCTCACACACCTGTTGCATTAGAAGCTACAGTTCCTCTTCACTGACCTGCCTGGCTGCGTCTGTCTGTCTGTCTGGGGAAAAAATGTACTTGAAATATGGCGACGTCCCAGACAGGTGTGTTAGGTAACGAATTGAAAAGAACAGTGAATCCAACATTTAATTATTTTTGCAATGTGTGTCTCTGTCTGCCTGTCTGTCATCTGAAGTGTCTGTCTGACTCCATGCCTGTCTGTCTGTCCCACCCACAATCCTGGTGACAGTTGTCCCTTTGGTCCCTGCGGTGGAGGAGACTGTGGCTTATGGTCAGACAGCAGTCTGCTCTGGTCTGACCTCACAGAGGGCCTTCTGGTGCAGGAGGTTTTACGACGGGCCTGGTGGTGCAGCTCCACCTCTGGGACCCTTTGTTCTTTGTTTGCAGGCAGAGGTACATGTGTTGCAGTTTAGCCCACGTCTCCCTCACCTAAATGGATAATTGTATCAAAATTACCTTGGCAGGCCAGCTCCAGACCACTGAGAGGGTCTAGGGGGGTCTGTGTGTGCGTGGATTTGTGAGACAGTTTTTGGCGAGCATGTGTGCGTGTGAGTGGGTGTGTCGTCAGGCTAGAGGGGAGCGCTGTGACCACAGTGGGGTATTTCAGAAGTGCAGGCGTGTTCCGGGTTGTTCCATTCCACCGGAGAAGGGGGTTATTTTCCAGCAAGTCACAACCCCAGTGTTAATGAATGACTGTAGGACCCCCACACACACACACTTTCTCTCTCTTCATTAGTTCCCTGCTCTGATAACTGCAGTAGTGACATGGAGACCCAAACCAAGACCAGACCGCTGGCTGGCTGGCTGGCTGGCTGGCTGGCTGGCTGACAGGCAGAAAGAGCCAAAGTGAGCACCTCAAGTTCCTGGTTAGCGAAGAGGAGCCGCTCCCAGCCTATCAGCTACCAAGAAGGGGTTAACGTGAGGTCACTTCCTGCGGCGTGGCGGTGGTTAGCATAAAGAACAGCGGAGAGACTAATTAGGCAGTCTTTAATTATCTCCCTCCCTGCCTGACCATAGGTTTACAAAGCCCTTTCATGCACACACACACACACACACATTTCCCTGCTACTGTACTTTAAGTATAAAACCAATGTTAGTCAGTGTAGATTGGTTGAAAGTGAAAGTTAATTGAATGGACCTGCAGTCCAACTGTACACCCTCCCTGCCCAAGTTAGTTTTTGTATATCAAAGTAAAAAATACCTCTTTCTCTCTTCCTTTTTTGATGTTTGTTTACATCAGTAATTGCTGTGGGGGTCACTGAAACCAGGTCTTTCCCTCCAAAAGGCCTTCATACACACCCACCCACACACTCTCTCTGACACACATACGCACACTCTCTGGACCATGCATGTGTGTGCTCCAGGTATGAATGGAGAATGAAGCTGTTTGATCACAGCTCCTTTTAAGTTCCTCCTCAGAAGGAAAAACTAACATGTGGCCTTATAAACACAGGCTAACCCGGTCTCCCCAGGACCAGACCCGCCGTCTCCACTCCTGTGCTTCTCTGTGTGTGTGTGTGTGTGCGTGCGTGTGCGTGTGTGTGTGTGAGAAGATGAAGAAAAGTCTCAAATCCACCATATTAAAACACTACTAGCATCACTTTTTCTCTTCTTTCTTTCTTTCTTTCTTTCTCTCTCTCTCTATCTTTCTATCTCACACACACACCTCTGGCTGAGTGTGTTTTCCTTCCTTCATCACATCCTGTGCTGGCAGTGACAGCTGCGCAGAGTTCGTGTTTGGACTGGCCAACGTTTCTCATCTGTTCATTAGACAGTCCACGGTTCAACTCTGGCCTCCGACCTGCTCTCAGTCCTGTCCACCACCCCAAGCCCCCCTGCCATGGAGAGAGAGTGTGTGTGTGTGTTCCCAGTCTGCAGGGGGAGAACAGATCCCCTATACATTCCTGAGGGTGGTTCCAGAGAGGCGTGTCCAGCAGACCCCCCCCCACTCACCCCTCCATTGGCCAGAGTAGTCGAGCTGAGGGTTGTTAATTGGCTTCCTGTTCCAGGTTAAGTCAACAGGCCTTCCTGGTGGAGGCAGCAGGGGAACCTGGGATAGGCAACAATGCTGCTCTGTTAGCATAGCCTGTCTCACCCTTGCCTCACCCCTGCCTCCCCCTGCCTCCCCATGCCTTAATCTGTTTCCCCCTACTCCCCCCACCCCACTCCCTGCCTGCAGTTCCTCACCCCTGCCTCCCTGCCTGCAGTCCCTCACTCCTGCCTCCCTCTGCCTCTGGTCCTACGCTCCTGCCTCACTGCCTCAAGTCCCTTGTTACTTCCTCACCATCGCGTTGATTATTTTCAACCCCCTGCCTCAGTTGACCTTACTCTTCTCCCCCCCTGTCGCCCTCCTCTGCCCTCCTGCCTACCCCAACCTAACTCTGTCTCAACATCCCTGCTTCTGCCTCTGCCTGCCAGGAGAACAGGCTTCTTTCTTTCTCGGACAGACACAGAGGAGAGCACACACAGTCCTCCAACACTCAGCCATGCCTCATCTGTTAGCCTTGTCTACATGCCACAGCTACATCAGCACGCCAAGACTCCAGCATAGATCCCTCAACATCACCCGTCATCCTTCCGATGCTGGATGAGCAACACACACACACTGTTAGAGACACTGGATCCTTCCGCGTTTTTACTATTCCTGTGTGTGTGTGTGTGTGTGTGTGTGTGTGTGTGTGTGTTTCAGATGACACAGCCGTGGTGAGCCAGACCAGTGTTCCTTCTGTGGCAGCAGAACCTAGTGCAGAACTCATCCAGCCAGACCCTACTGGAGAACCTTGGGGTGAGACCACACATACTAACACAGACACTCACACACACATTCTCACACACCCTCAGGCAAGTTTGTCATCCGGATTCCAATATTCTCATCCCATACACCTGACCTCACTGACATAAAGACATCATCACCGTGCGCCCCACATTCCTCTCCCCTCTTCTAGTCAAGCCCAGATTCAGCCAGCCAACCAAAATGCGCCGGAGGGTCCTCTACAAGCCAGTGGGCAGCTCTGTGCGCCTGAAGTGCCTAGCAACGGGGACGCCCCTGCCCTCCATCACCTGGTGGAAAGACCACACCCCCCTGCCTCCCCCTCGCAGGGACTCTCGCCCCCAGTGGACCCTCACCCTGAAGAACCTGCAGCCAGGGGACAGCGGCAGGTACACCTGCCAGGTGACCAGCCCTGCCGGCCACATCAACGCTACATACAAGCTGGATGTAATAGGTATGGGCATGGCGGTCAGGGTAGGGGGGGACGTGCTCAGTAAAATACACACCAGCTAACGGTGACATGGTCGTTATTGGGGGTTAAGGGTCAATACAGCTCAGATCTCTCGCTCTGTCACCCTCTCTCTTTTCCCTTGGTCTCGTGCCTTTCTCTCTTGCCTCTCTTGGTCTCTGTCTCTTTTATGTCTCTCTTGGTCTCTCATTCGGTCTCTGTCTCTCTTGGACCTCTTTTATCCCTAGCCATGTGTTTCTTTTGGTCTTTCTCTAATCTTTTATATCTTCCTTGTCTTATTCCCTCAGAGCGTTCCCACTGCAAGCCGGTGTTAACGGGGACCCACCCTGTCAACACCACCGTGGAGTTTGGCGGCACCGCCTCCTTCCAGTGCCGTGTCCACAGCGACGTCAAGCCGGTGGTTCAGTGGCTGAAGAGGGTGGACACGGGGGCTGAGGAGCGCTACAACTCGACCCTGGAGGTTGGAGGGCAGCACTTTGTGGTCCTGCCGACAGGTGAGGTGTGGTCTCGGCCTGACGGCTCTTACCTCAACAAGTTGGCCATTGTCAAGGCGACGGAAGAGGACGCGGGGATGTACATTTGCCTAGGCGCCAACACCATGGGTTACAGCTTTCGTAGCGCCTACCTCACCGTGCTGCCAGGTAGGAGGGAGTGTGCGTGTGCGTCGGCATGCATGTGTGTGTTCTCTACCCTCACGTGACCTGTCTTTTCTTGCGTGTATGTGTGTGTTCAGACCCCCAGGTAGAGAACACAGTCACCCCGCCCCATCTGAGCTCCGGTCTGCCCTGGCCTCTCATCATCGGCATCCCGGCCGCCGCCCTCCTCATGATGGGCACCGTCGTCCTCTGGCTGTGCCACAGCCGCCGTCGCCACGCCACCCTGCCCCCCCGCGCCCTGGCCCACCGAGACCTCCACCTCACCCCCTCGGACAAGGATTCCCCCGCCCCCGACTGTCCCCCTCATAGACTCCTGGGCCTCAGCCCGGCCACCCTAAGCCCCGCTCCCAAGGTCTGCTCTAAGGTGTACACAGACTTGCACACACACACACACACACACTCCCACGCACACATGGAGGGCAAGGTTCACCAGCACTTCCACTACCAGTGCTAATCGCGCACCAGTGTACGCTTACATATAAGCACCCACACTTACACACATTCCTCCCTTGTGGTCTAGTCCCTAAGCCACTGCTGCTACTTACACCCATCGATGGACTACAAGCAAAGGACGATGAGCCAGAGACAGAGCCCCAGAGAAATGAACTACATCATCCATGGTGCATATGCCGCATAACAGCACACTTCCTGCTGTACACTTCCTGCTTCCAGTCTGATTTAGAAATTGAATTCCAATTTACGTTTCAATTGACGTAAATTCTCCTTAATATGGCCTTGAGCTGACCCAGTGCTAGAATGTGCCGCCACGTTAGCCTCCACTAACAAAATTGTACATAAGTGAGTTAACCTCTGTGTGTTCAAAATGTCAACTGTGACCAATCAACCAAAGTGTACTCGCCAGAATGTTTAAGTGTTACATGTAGCGAGCTTTGGACTGTTAGCTGCTACGCTAGCTGTGGTGTTGCCTGTAAGAGGATCTTCGAGGGTGAGACTCCCAAGAGTAGAGCGCAACTCATCAGGGAAAATGGACAGATAGACAAATGGATAATAATGTTAAAAAAGGGCTCTTTTCTATTTTTGTACTCAGCTATTGTTTAATGTTAACAATGATATGTATCCAACTGTGCCTGGGAACTACAGTATTACCATGTGACTCACTGCGTGCGTGTCATTACTGCAGAGGTCTGTCTTGGCACTGGGTAGCTGTATTAATCTCATGTCTTGTCAGGTATATTTTTATATAAATCTAGAAAGGACGTACTTTTTGTTTGTTGTCATTTTTATAGGTCACCCCAAAATATATTTTAGTGATTTATTTTATTTCATGTGTTTTGTGTTTTCTTCAGTCATGTGTCCGTGGATGTGTCTGGAAACAGCTAACAGCAATAAGGAGCAGAAATAGGAATTGTATTGGTAACATCTGGCCTGGTTATGTTCGCAAGTCAACCTAATCCCAGTTCTGAATTTCAGTATTTTTTATTTCTTGGAAAGAATTACAAAAAAAATAAAATAAGAATATGTTTTTGCCAGTCCTCCAGGAACAGTAGTGTTTTAGACTTGGTCTAAACCAGGTATGGAACCCCAGTGTTCAGACACACCAACAGTCCTCCCTCATCCTTCTCAGTGAAAGCTTTCATGCTGTAGACCCCCTTGTGTGCTCCTGGCTGTACAGTCATATTTTTGCAATAAAACATCCATTATTGTTCTCTGACTCAATGTGTTTGCCAGAAATGTATTTCAACAAAGGAAAATGTGGGAAAATGTTGTTTCTGCAGTGAACTAGAGTCAGAGAGGGCAGTGTGGTCTGGCTGGTCTCTCTCTCTCTCTCTCTCTCTCTCTCTCTCTCTCTCTCTCTCACTGCTCGGGCCTTTCCCTGGTTAGGCCTCAGAGCTCTGTTAGTCTAAGGGCATGAGGAATGCTCTGGGAAAATCAAGCTGTTCTCTCAGCAGGCAGGCAGATAAATATTCCCAATAGGATTTGATGGTTATTAATCAGGGGCAGAGTTGCACCGGCCCTGGCCCCAGAGAACACCTTAGCTTCCTCTGAGGTCCCTCGGTGGTTGTAACTGCAAATCACCGCTGACAATGGCAAGATTTAAAAGGTGAAAGTTGAAGGCCGGATATTTGTCAGTGGCACCAAATATGGAAATATTTATGTACAGTATTGCCTACTTTCTTTATTTTTTCGTTGTATTTTTTATTTTAACGAAAGAAAACAAACACGTTCCGCTTGCACGCAATCTACAAACATTAACTGGATTTTAGGAATCTCCTTGGGTATGTTTTTAGGAATATGTCTTTTTGACTTCGTTGAGGAATTGACTTGTATTGCCATCTAGTGGCATTTTGGCAACATTGACCGTTCGACTGATTGTTTTACTTTTTAATTAGCATGGGTATGAAGGAGTTTTAGACACATAGCGGCTAATTATATGTTATAGAAAGCTCTAATTTGGTAAATTTGTACATCCACCTTATTTCCATTTCAGTACCATAGCCCTGTGGCCCTGCCCCCCTCCAACAAGGGAGAGCGTGAGCTAGTAAGGGGCGGGATTCCTAACTTGGATGACGGAATCACGCCGTTCTGAACATCAGAGAGAGCATCAAAGTGCGAGTTCATCATCTTTCACATCTGAGTTGTTTATACCACCCGCTGAAGAAAGAGACTTTCAGGTCCAAGTTCTTGGATCAGTTCGGGTTCAGTGAGCATCACCTAGAAAACGCACGAGACAGCCCGACGCTGCCACAGACGGCGTTAGCTTGTAACTTCATTACTGTTGTGTCGGGTTGGGAAGCTAACAGGACTGCTACATTAGCTAGCTGGCTGTAGTTGTTGACGGTAAGACGTTCAGTAGCAGTTGCTCTCATGCTACAAGAATTGACCGTTTGGACGTTTTAAAGAAGACATTGAACTTCGCTGTGTTCCTGCTCCTGCTTTGGAGTTCTAGTGGAACGACTGTACCTCGCCCCTATCTTCATGAACTGTCAATAGCACAAAAGGTGATGTTGTTAACCTAGTGCCTAAAGTACATGTTGGTCCTAGCTTCTTGACGCTCGCTAACACGGTACGATGTGTTGTTTGCTAACCCAAACTACTAGCTGCTAACTGGCTAGCAGTTAATGTAAAGCTAACGTTAGCTCATGTTTGTGTTCGTGTCTGCATTCTCATTACTTTGCATGCATACATTTCATGTCTTTGTCCAAGCTGCTCGTTAGTGTCTGTCTAGTAGTGTTCTTTTACAATTAGATGTCTGGCTTTCAATTCTGTTAGCTGTAACAATCTATCCACCTAGTTGTAATGTGGTCCAGGTCAGGGTTTGAAGGGACATAGCCTATCCATCTAGTAGCTGCATCATCATTTGTCAAACCATAGTAACAATACCATGCTAACATTAGCGCTAGCTAGCTAGGTAGGTTGGCTAACTTGAGCTAGCGGGTTGTCTTTTATGTATATTGATAGTTATTCTGCGCCACAGCAAACCCGACATGTCGATGAGACATGGCATGACAAAATATTATATTTGACATGCTTATTAGCTAGCTTCATATACACTTCAGTTCCGTTTTGAAAACATTTCTAAATATAAATACAGTAGCTAACTAACAGTATTGATGACAAATGCCACGCTACTGTGCTATTGCTCGTCGTGTGCCATATTGTGTCTGAAAGTTCCGAGATGTGGTACATGCCATCACTGTCCACGTTACCTACTACCAGGTTTAAACCTAGTTGCCCATATCGAGAGTTACATCTCTTCGTTTTGTCATCTCCTTCCTTGCTGTCTTACTAGTGAGTGACTGTGCAAAAACTGGACCCTTGTCTCTTTTCCATTGTCATAGGGCTTGTTGGTATAAAGCGAGTGACTGCAGGTCAGGGTACATGCCTGAGTAGGGGCTGCTGGGCTGAGGGAGGCCAAGAGAGAGTAGCCTTCCCTGGGTGTGGGTGGACCTGCTGCCCCCCCCCCCCCCCCCCGCCATGATGGCCCCCCGGAGGAAGACCAGCAGGACCCAGTTGACTGGGGGTGGCCAGGCAGACCCCCCCAGACTGGAGGAGCCTAAAGACTACATCAATGAGCTGTCACACGAGGTCCTTTGCCACATATTCAGGTTGGGATTGGCTTTATCTTGAGTGCTTTGGAAAGATGACGGTTCTCCGCCTCTTTCTTACTCTCCCTTACTCTTTCTTACCCTCCCCCCCTTTCTCTCTCTTACCCTCTCGCTGTCTCTCTCTCTTACCCTCTCGCTCTCTCTCTCTCTTACCCTCTCTCTCTAACTCTCACTCTCTCTTATCCTCTCTCTCGCACTCTCTCTCTCTTACCCTCCCTTTCTCTCTCTGTCTCTTTCACTCTCTCATTCCCTCTCTGCCTCTCCTGCGCTCTCTTTTTCTCCCTCTCTCTTTGCCTCTCCTGCTCTCTCTCTCCCCCCTGCTCTATTTTTTTATAAATTTCTTCCTAACCATAAAGCTATCCCCCCCATAGCTGTATCCTTACAACTACATCTTTCTCAATAGTAATATTTAGAACCCTAACAGCCCCCAACAGAGAGATCGATGAACCGATACCTTTCTCACGCAGGTACCTGCCCATGCAGGACATCATGTGCATGGAGTGCCTGTCCAGGAAGTTGAGGGAGGCGGTGACTCTCTACCTCAGGGTGGTCAAGGTTGTGGACTTGTGTGCCAGTCGCTGGTGGGAATATATGCCTTCAGGTAAGATCCTGGTGGTCACACTGCTAATGCCCTTTCTGCTGCAGCATTTCACTGCCATCCCTCAGCTAACGTCTAGCATTGTTGCTTTCTGGTGGCAGCTAGCTACGAGGGCTACCCCTAGTGCTCTTGAACGCTGCATAGGCGTAACTTTTCATCTGTTGCGTATGACAGGTTTCACAGACTCCAGCTTCCTATTGCTGCTGAAGAAGATGCCAGACCTGGAGCAGCTGTATGGGCTGCACCCTCGTTACCTGGAGCGCCGCAGGGTCAGAGGTTACGAGGCCTTCAGTATTCCTGGCGTCCTTGAGGCCCTTCAGGCTTGTCCTAACCTGCTGGTGCGTCCTGTGCGGTGTGTGTGCGTGCGCGTGCGCGTGTGCGTGTGTGTATGAGCAGTCATCATGTGTGTGCATGTGTTTGTGTAGACCTGACGTTCCCCCTCATCTATCTCCAGGGTGTGGAGACGTCTCACCTAGAGTTGGTGGAAGCCATCTGGAACTACATGCCTCAAGTGCACATTCTGGGCAAGTTCCGAAACCGCAATGGAGCCTTCCCCATCCCCCCGGAGAACAAGCTCACTATCCCCATCGCAGCCAAGATCCAAACCCTGCACCTTGTCGGTCAGTACGCTGCTCCGTCCAGCTGTGCACTCAAAGGAGTGATATGACAGATAGCGGAAGGTTCTAGACATTTGGTTGGTTCTAAGTTCAGTGGTTAGGTTTAAGGACAGTGCTTTGGGTCTAGAGGGCGGTACTGCGTGTCTAGGGACTAGGAGTTGGATATGTTCACGCCCTGAAACCCCCCCCTCTCTCCTCCCCCAGGGGTGAACGTTCCAGAGATCCCGTGCGTGTCCATGCTCAGGCACCTGTACCTGAAGTGGGTGCGTCTCACGAAGCCCCAGCCTTTTAAGGACTTCCTGTGCGTGAGCCTCCGGACATTCGTGATGAGGAACTGCGCCGGGCCGACAAACTCCCTGAAGTACGTTCCCCTGGTTACGGGCCTGGCCTCGGCCCGCAACCTGGAGCAGCTGGAGCTGGTGAGGGTCCCCTTCCTTGGGGGGCTGATACAGCATGTGGTGGAGGACTCCTGGAGGTCAGGTATGTAGAAGCGGGGGGGGGGGGGGTTCGGGTCCGTCTGTCTGTCTGTTGTGTGTGTTACCTGTCTGTGTGCTGTCTTGTTCAGCTACAGTCTCCTTACAGTTGCATGTCTCTCTGTTGCAGGAGGATTTCGTAATTTGCACACTATTGTATTTGGTGCCTGTAAGAACGCACTAGAAGTCGACCTGGGCTACCTCATCATCACAGCTGCACGCAGGTGAGATCCAGACAAACTACCTAATCCTAACCACAGCTGTTGGTATCCTACACCGCATACAAGATCTTAGTGCTCTGTCAAAACCTGGGCAATTCCCAATTTTTCTGCAAGTGCCCTTCTCTGTTTGTACTGAGTGAAGGAGCGTTTAAAAAGTGCAATGCATGCAAAGCCTCAGCTGATTGGACCCTTTCTTTCCAGGCTACATGAAGTGCGTATCCAGCCTTCCCTAACCAAAGATGGCGTCTTCTCTGCCCTGAAGATGGCTGAACTGGAACACCTTGATGAATCACCAACATATGGTCTCCCTCCCACCTCGTCTCAATTAGCGGCCCACAAGTTCGCCTCAGCATGCTTCTCATCCTACCAGCCTCCTATCGGCTCCACCCTACCATGTACAGTTCCCAGAATCACATAACCACATCGAACACAGGCACTGAGTACGCTCCAGCACATTCTTTCCGGGAACCGTGCCCGGTCGCTCCGTCACGGCTTATGCTCAGACGCGCTCGACGGATAGGCCGGGAACACGCTGCAGAACAGGTCCCGAGTATTCAGAACCGCGCCGGACTAATTGCTATTTGGTTACCTGTGGCAACTTTAAAAGCTAATAGCTCGCAATCTCGTTTATTACTCTTTATATATGTTTTGTTCCTGCAGACATTATACCAACAAAGCACAATATAACTTAAAACACATTTGTGAAATAAAACTATTTGGCCAATGAAGAGAGCATGAACAACAAATGATCAGCCTACTTCTTCATTAACGACATGTCAGGGGGACACGAGCAAGCGTCGGGAAGCGAGCTAGCGACGGGACTAAAAGCAGATGGATTCTGTTGAAATGCCCTAACTGGACGCGCGCAACGAGATGGCTCTGCCTCTCTCGCTCTGCCTCTCTCGCTCTGCCTCTCTCGCTCTGCCTCTCTCGCTCTGCCTCTCTCGCTCTGCCTCTCTCGCTCTGCCTCTCTCGCTCTGCCTCTCTCGCTCTGCCGCTCTGCATCTCTCTTGCTCTGCTTCTCTCTTGCTCTGCTTCTCTCTATATCTTCTTTATTATCCCTCAGACAGGACATGGCACTGGAGAATTGGTGCATAAGACATAGAGGTTAAATGAGAAACGAATTGGCTGCATGTGTGTTCAGGTAAGATGAGTCACTCTGAGCTAGTGAAGTACGGCCTGGCGGACGTGATCGAGAACCCAGGCATCATCACAGACATCGGCATGAAGGCTGTGAACGAGGTCTTCTCCTCCATCAAATACCTGGTCATCTACAACTGCCCCCACCTGCACAACCCCCACACATGGATCACAGGTATATAGACCTGGAACGCATGCTCACTCACCAGCAACAACACTCAGATCTGCAAACCCCTGGAACGCCCACGTGATGTGTGATACCTTATGTCTGTGTATGTGCGGTTGCCCTTTAGACCACTCTCGGTGGAGCAGACTAGTGGACCTGACCCTGGTACGTTGCCATGCCATCAAGCTGGAGTCATTCAGCCAGTTCATCGAGCTGCTGCCCAGTCTGGAGTTCATCTCCCTGGACCAGATGTTCAGAGAACCACCTAAGGTTGGACCTACCTGGAATACCTGGGTCACACCTTACACATGCCTGAGAGCAGCTTAACCCCAGTATATTATCAGACATCCACAGCGAGGTGCGTGTGTGTGTTCCTCAGGGATGTGCCCGTGTTGGTTTGAGCGCTGGGACAGGTATCGGGGTCTCCTCCGCGCTGGTCAGCAACCAGAACTCCAACAATGACAACGACAATAACAACAACAACAACCACCACCAGAACAACAACAACGAGGCTAACCTGCCTCCCCCGCCCCCCCCTCCTCACAACCAGGAGGCCCCACCTCCCCCCCGGCAACAGCACCATGAGGAGGGTATGCTGCTCCAGCAGGCCTAGAACATACCAGCTGCTTATAACATGCCGGCTGCTCAGAACAGGCTTATAACATACCAACTGCTTGGTACAGGCTTAGAACATACCAACTGGTTAGAACATATTAGCTGCTTAGAGCAGGCTTAGAACATACCAACTGCTTATAATATACCATCTGCTTAGAACAGGCCTAGAACAGGCCAGAACATACCAGCTGCTTAAAACGTACCAGCTGCATAGAACAGGAGTAGAACATGCAAGCCTCTTGGAACATACCAGCTGTTTAGTACAGGCTTAAAACATACCAGCTGCTTGGAACATACCTGCTGTTTAGAACATACCTGCTGTTTAGAACATACCTGCTGTTTAGAACATACCTGCTGTTTAGAACAGGCTTAAAACATTGCAGCAGCTCATTACAATTAACAGCTGGTTACAGCAAGGTGGTTAACGTGAGTTCTGATGCTATTGCAATACAGTTCAAACATATGTGTTGCCACTGTGTTGCTGCAGAGCTGGCCGAGGTGAACAGGCTGGATGGGATGGAGGGGCTGGGTCAGGAGGACCTGCAGCCAGAGGCCAGGCCTCTCCGAGGGGCCGGGGAAGAGCCTGTGGAGATGGAGGCAAGGGCAGTGCGAGCAGAGGAGGTGGTGGTGATGAGGGTGGAGGCCCCTGGGCCCAGCCAGCCCCATGACCTTCAGCTGGACGAGGAGCAAGCAGGTGACGTCAGACGCACACACACACTCACACACACAGAGACAACGTGCACAAACCCCCAATGCAAAACTTGTGTCCAGTCATCTTCCCTCACTAGCTGCTCTTTCTCCCTGTCTTTTGTTCAACGTTTCTTTTCCTCACACTGTCCCCCCCCCTCAATCTGTCTTTCTCTGCCGTTCTTTCTCCCTCTCATCACGATGCTCATCTGTCCTGTGCTCTCTCGCTCACGGTCGCTCCCTGTCCCAGGTCCTAGCGGGGTCCAGAGTGTTGTAAAGAAGCCTCCCGTGGTAATGTCAGACTCTGATAGTGAAGAGGAGGAGCCAGCAAACAGGCCACAGTCTGCTTCCTGTCCCACATCCACTTCCTGTCCCCTTCATCCTTACAGTGGGGGAGGGGCAACAGAGGCAGCCACGCCCACACCAAAGGCCACGCCCACGTGCAGGACAAGCACTGCTATTGGCCAGGCCCCCCCAGCCGCCCCCAGCAGTGAGTGTTGCCGAGCAGATGACGTTACAGGTAGTGTTTACAGCATGGCTTGTGTGTGCGGTACACCAAAATATGTGTGAGTGTGTTGTCCCAGTGTGTGGGTCTTGTTATGTGGTATCTAAACTTGTTTGTGTAGCATGTCTATTACAGGCAACTTGAGTTTTGTTTGTTCTAGGTGATGAAACTTATTGAGCTTTGTGTGTGTACAGCCTGGGCCATCTAAGTGGTGTGCGTGTGCGTGTGTGTGTAGGTAAAGGGAAGACCCCCCTGCGTAGGCGGGGTCTTGCCCTCCAGGAGCCCAGCTGTGAGAAGGGCTGTCAAGTGACCAGTGACCAGATCAAGGCTGACATGAAGGCAGCCACTGAGCAGGGAGACAAGGGGGCAACGGGGACCTCAGCCGGGGGGGCCACCTGGAGCACCACTGGGGGGTCCGGAGCCGCTCGGTCTGGAGGTGGTGCCTCTGGAGGAGGGGAGGGGGGGGGGGCGGGCTCTACCACAGGAGGATGCGTGTGTTCCATACGCTGGAGGGAGGACTCAGCCAATCAAGAGGACCGAGGAGGGGAGGGGCCTGGGAGGGGAGGGGCAGAGCCGGGGAGAGGAGGGGCAGAGCCTAGGAGGGAAGGGGCAGGGCCTAGGAGAGGAGGGGCAGTGGAGGAGGAGAGGAGCGTGAGAGCGGGGTGCTACTGTAGCAGGGTTCGCTACAGCCCTGCCTCAGGGGCGAGGACTCGAGGCCAGCCTTGCCCCCCAGACCCATCAGCCTCTCCTGGGGTAGCTGAGGGGGAAAGGGGCCCAACAAGGAACCCGGAGTGGCTGGATTCAGAAGAGGAGGCTGCAGGGGGCAGTCCAGCCAGAGGAGCGGGCGTGGCAGGGGGGCCGCGAGAGGGCACAGAAGCTCCAGGCTCCAGGGGGGCCAGGGGAGAAGAGTCTACCCAGGACAGGGGCCCCCGAGACGGCTTCCCCAGGAGGCCGCTTACCCGAGCTCGGAGCCGACTGTCCTCAGTCCCCCTGGAGGCAGAGGCTGGTGAGACGCTCTGTCCGTAGAAACTCTTGTCTGTTCAGTGCTAATGCGTGGTGGTTCTGTTGGTCAGTGTTGGTTGATGGGTTTGCTTGTTGTTTAGATCTGTCCAGAGCCAGGCCCAGGGTGACCGTGAAGAGGAAACGAACTGCCGACAAATCCACCAGTACCTCAGACCCTGTCACCGAGGACGACCACGTACAGGTACACACACACACACACACACACACAATGTATACAGGCGTAGTCCTGCCAGTTTTGCTAGACACGGTGTGTGTGTGTGTGTGTGTGTGTGTGTGTGTGTCCCCTCAGGTCCTGAGTCTAAAGTCGAAGAATTTGGTTGGCATCACCCTCACCAACTGCGGCATCACAGACCTGGTGCTGAAGGATTGCCCCAAGATGATGTTTGTCCATGGTAGGTTACTCCGCCCTGACACCAGCCATCCTAACACACACACACCTTGTTTAATGACAGATCTGCACTTTGAAAAACACGATGATGTAGGCTTACGTATCGGTTAGCCTGAGAGCTACCCCTGGGTTCACTGCGTGGGCTGTGCTCAGGAAGTGTGTGTGTGTGCGCGTGCTTTCCCCTAGCAACACGCTGCAGGGTCCTGAAGCACCTGCGTGTGGACAGCGCGCCTATCGTCAACCGCCTGGACTTTGCACAGTGTAAGAAGCTGGACATGGAGCAGGTCCTGGATCAGGTGCTGCGCATGCCTCCGGAGAGGAACCGCATCATCTACATGCGCCCCATGCAGCAGGTCAGTCAGGATGATGTCACCCACCCGCGCCGAGGCAGGAAGTCAGTCATGAGACTCAAATACCCCCAAAAAGAAGTGACCTGGAAAAAAACAACTCTTAAATAATGAGCATTTGTGTTTTGTCTGCATGGTTGGAATGTGTTGTGTGGGTGTGGAGTCTGTCGTCAGTGACTTGTGCATCCTGTGCCCCAGATCGACTCCCTAGCTCTGGAGAGACAGCTGTTCCGCGGGCCCTACCCCTACCACATTGCCCTGGTCCACGAGTTCAGCAACCCCCCCAATGTACGCAACAAGGTCCGCATTCGAAGCTGGATGGACACCATCGCTAACATCAGCCAGTAAGATCTCCACCGACTACACACACTCACACGCAGTCCTGAGTCCTGTTATTCCAACTCCAGCCAGCAGGTGACGCTACTTTCCTGGTCAGCTGCAAGCATGTGCAGCTCATTTGGCCAGGGTCTTTGCTCCGCTCTCCAGAGTGTTCCCACTTCCTTTCTGACTTCCTGTGTCTGGGTTACAACAGACACACTCATGAATATAATCAAAATACTAAAGTGTGTGTGTGCGTGTGTGTGTCCCCTCCAGGGAGCTGATCAAGTACGAGTTGTTTCCCGAAGCTACGAGGACGGAGGAGGACGTGAGGAAGCACCCCAGCTACCCATGGGGCCGCGACATCTACACTCTGGAGGGTGAGACAGGAAGTCACCTCCGACACCGGCGTGCGCTCTTCCTATCCTGCAGGAGAGCTGCTGCCACTGGACAGCCCTTCTCTGTTGGACCATGTTGGGTTTTTTCTGATAAGGTGTGTGTGCGTGCGTGCGTGCGTACGTGCGTGTGTTGGCAAGCAGGTGTGGTAGACGGAGCTCCCTACTCCATGATTACAGACTTCCCCTGGCTGAGGACCCTGAGGACAGCAGACCCCAACAGCTACGCCCGCTACGACTTTGAGGATGACGAGAGCAGTGAGACACACACACACACCTTAGTAGACAGAGGAACGCACCTCTCCTGTGCAAACTCCCCCTCATCTTTTTAAGCCCAACGATCAACCGTAGACGTTCCCTCGCCTCACATCCACGTGACCTGTGACTCGTCGTCTCCCTCAGCACCATTCGCCCCTCCGCAGAGGGCCAGCTGTCCCGGCGAATTGTGTGGGCCATCGGGGGGAGATTTTTGAGCGAGCGATAGGGCCGCGGGGGGTTCTTCCGAGGGGTGGTGGTGGATCTTATTCCATGACTGCGAGTCAGGGGGATGCTGTGGATGACGACTACATCTAGACCCGCCCTACTCCCTTCCTCTTTTCTGTTACGTCCACCGATAGGACTGTGCTGTGTGGGCGAGAGTGGGGGGGGTGGTCTCTAGATTTGACTTTGTTCATTTGTATTAGCTTAAACCTGTACTTTAGTGCAGAGAGGTGATGTAAGGAGAGAGAGAGGATGGCTATACTGACGGTGGTGATTGTTACGGTGTCCACGTCTGACTGAGTTGCCCCAGGGTTTGTCAAAACAGCTGCCTCCCTTTCACTTCCCTCCCACAACTGCTTGCTCCTGTGTGATGAAATAGCTGTGCGTGTGTGTGTGCTGTGTGTTGTGCGTGTTGTGTGTGATGGAGAGTAGAACCAGAGAGTACGAATTGAGTCCATACCCAGAGGCCTACCAGTAACTGTCCCCCACACCCAGATGACTGACAAACTAACGAGAGGCTTGTCGATGACCTCAGAGCTGGTTCAGATTGCACTGGGTCAACTGAGAGCTAGCGCGCCAGGAGCGTGCGAGTGCGTTTGCGAGAGGATTTCACCCCCCCAGGTTTGCCCCACCTCCCCTCTCCTCCACCATGATAGAAGTGTCCTTTGTCCACTCTGAGACACAAAACGATTTGGTCTTAGTTTGTTCTCCGCAATCCAATTTTCTTGTTATTTATTTTCTTTTAAGTTTTTCACTTTGTCGTGCGGATGAGTGGTATGTCAGATTGTGTGTTGGTGTGTGTGTGTGGTATATATTACATACATACATGCATACATGTATGTGTGGTATATTATGTGTGTCACAATTATGCTAACCCAGGAAGAAGGAAACAAAAAAGAAGTGAAACGACCGAAAAAGAGTTTGTATAAAATAAAGAATGAGCCTGATAGCTGCTGGCCCAGCAGAACAGACCTTCACTGATCATCTGGTTCTGTAGGCTGCACCAGTAGCTTCACAGTCCAACTAATCCAACCCCATCCTCATACTTCACCAGTTTGCTGATATTCAGACCAGCCACTTAGCTCTAGTGTGTCAGGCAAGATCAGTTGAGCACAGATTCATACATCAACTCATTTCATGGAGTGTTTTGACCCAGGTTTGGAGGCGGTGGTTGATTGAGTTGTCCCTCCAGTAAGAGCCTGTTCTAATCTCCACGCCACCACAGCGAAGCGTGTCCTGGCTGGCCGTCCAATCTCGGACCACTCTCTCCTGCAGGACTTGGATTTAAGTGGGTTAAGTGGGTCACACCCACTTCCACGCTCCTCAGGAACCTGCTTCTTCAGTGGACCCGGAGCCTAAGACTCTGGAGAAATGCTGGCCACAACGTCTGACTTCTGACGGCTCCCTCTGTACACGGCCCTTGATCAGAGACGGGAGACGCGAGAGAAGCTGTAGGCAGCTGGTTTCTGGTGGGGTTGACTGAATCAGTATGTGGTGTCATATTGTGGCTGCCATCATAGAGGCTTGTATGAAGCACACGGGAGTTTTGGGCCAACAGAGGCATGATGATGAGGATGAGTATGGGGATCAGGAGATTGAAGGTGACCCCATGTTTGCTGCTGCTGCGTTTGCGCCCTTTGTGTGTGTGTGTGTGTGTGTGTGTGTGGTCTAGGTGCCCCCCCCCCCTAGGCTATGCCCACAGCCCCCTGGCGGTTTCTCCTCTCTGTACAGACTTCCTCCAGCTTGTCAGGCTGGACATGGCCCTGTGTACAGACAACCCTGTTTCCTCCATCTTCCAAGATTTGTTTTATATGTTTATATATAAAAACAACTATTTCACATAATAAAAAGGGAAAACAGAATCACATGGCGTCTTGTGTCCTTGTGTTTGGGTGCTTTGTCCTCCTGAAATCTACTCCCCCCCCCCCTTTCCACCCAGAAAGCCAATCAGATAACTAGTCCTGGGTTGAACTTGGAGGAAGGCTGGGAGTAAGGGAGCTGTAAATGACTCAGGACAGTCCGATTGAAACGTTTTCGCTCATTCACGAGCCCCTCTGACCAGGAGAGAAGACAGACTCAAACAGGCTCTTCCTTTTCCTCATCCACTTTCCTGCTCTTCTTCCTGGCCCCATCTCCTCTTCTGCCTCTCACCACGAGCTCGGTGGGAGGGTCGGAGGCCGAGGCATGAATCAGTGAGTGTGTCAGGAGGGGCACCCTAGTTAGGATGGTGTGCCGATCCCATTCGGGCGAATGTGCGTAGACAGAGGCATAGACATGAAGACCAGATCATCGGATTGAAGATCGAACGTCGTGACCGACAGTAGAGGTGGGCGTGGGACGGTCTGATGGGGAGAGCAGAGAAGGATGGAGCTTTTCTACCTACGAAACGGGAGCCGTACGTGTCGTGAAAGAGAGATAGAGCTAATAGTGACTAGTGCGGGCTGAAAGGTTGCTTGTGGGATGCTGACACGAGGTCGGAGGGCCCCGATTATAGGAATCAGAGCTGGATTTGGTATAAGAGGCGTGCATAGGCCGCACAGCGAGGTAGCGGTAAGGGAGGACAATACAAGAGGAA